>JAECUM010094815.1:0-18328 GCA_016617855.1 Megalonaias nervosa | reverse complement strand
ATGTGTGTGTGTGTGTGTGTGTGTGTGTGTGTGCGTGCGTGCGTGCGTGTGGGTGTGTGGAAGATACTCATAGATACGCAGAAAATAAAGGTAAAGTAAAGATTTAAAAAAATTAAATACATATATTCAGATAGACTTATAGCTATCCAACAATATACACGGCACGTACAAAGAGTATCCCGTAGGAAACCTACACGATCGTAAGCGATGAATGCCAGAATACCAGCTGCTGCCTCCGCCATGTAGATCAGAAGAAGCAGGATGAAATACTGCAACAAAAGAATTGATCCAGACTATAGATAACCTGTTGTAGCAAACATTAAATTTACTCACCACCCACGGCACACAATGATACTGTCGAACATGTATATACATGAGATTGAAGGGCTATTACACATATCTGTTTGATGAACAGGGAAAGTAAATAATGTTAAATCAGATCACGATTGACCAGTATGCAGAATTTATCTATTTCTCAAGGATATGAAGTTAGGCTTTGAATAAACACTTACTCTTATAAATATGAATTTATACTACTTGTTGTACCAAAGCTCCCATCGATAACTAAGGTTTGTGGATTGCCGCAGAAACAGGACCGGGAAGGAGGGGTTGACAAGGCACACATCTTCGGCTGGCCCGAGGCAGTCAATGCCCCTTAATACTGTCTGTTAAGGTAAGATTGATTTTATTGAACTGGATGATATTTATTAAAACTTTATAAGTATCATATTTAAATATATCATTTGTCATATCTCATTATATGAACCTGTCAATGTATCATATGGATTGGGTCCATAACATTAGATTGGACAAAAAGCAAACAGTTTATATTACTGGCTCCCCTTTGGGTCAAATGAGCTAAATGTTATTTTTGTGATACGCAGTAATACATCATATCATATAAATTATATACCACAACAAGAAGCTTCTTGTACTGCTTCATGGCGCCCATGCAACCCGCGAGAGCGACGAGCATAATGAATCCGCCAGCTCCAATCAGAATGTAAGCCACAATCGGAACCATGGAAGATCCAATCAAATTTTCAAAGTAAGAGACATCCGCCCGAATCCATGCTCCCACACCGGAAATTCCAATCCCCGTCAGCTGCAAGATGATTATGAAAAAGACTTGATTGAGAATTAGCATTACACCTGAGGAATACTGCTAAACTTTGCTCAGGTAAATACACCCCGGTCTCCCGCATCCCACTCCTACGCTCCAGAGTCTGTAGTACTATGTCGATAAAAAAACAACGGTGAGTTGAATCCAGCTGCAAGATGAAATGGATGATCACTGTTAAACACAATGCCTTCGACACCTGACTTTCTTAAATTAATGTATACGAAACCGCGATATATACCATAAACGAATCCACTATGTATTTGTTCTGTCCTTTGATTCCTTTCAAATGCTGCATAGTTTCAAAATTCCAATACGTGTGATTTAACATGTTCGCAACATACCTTTTAGTACAATAAAAATCTCTGTCACAGCCTTTGACCTTGAACCTGACGTCATGGACAGAAGATCATTGAACGTAATATATCCACATGTAAAATCTGGTTAAATCTGTAATTATTTTATTAAACTGACTTAATATAAAGTATTCTTTAGGTGTATAAAAACAACATGATTTGATAAAAAAGAAAAAAATCTTTCAAACTTGTTTGTGTTGTCATACGCACAAGCCATTATAGCAAAAACCATGACCTCTGACCTAAAATCAATGCCCGAGTACGGACTATCATAGTTCGTTCCACACATTATTGTGAATTACAGTGTTTGTTTCTCATTGAGCTTTCATGTTAGTGTCTCGAAATGTAGCTAAATTAATGAGTTCGTTTCGTGCACGAATGATTTAAACATAATTCATATTGACATACAGCGCAATACGATTAATTTGTTACATGCTGAAAAAGACAGATTTGTCTACATGTAATCCTCCATGTTCGTTCCTAGTTTTGGAAGAGTAAGCTTTTTATACTGCAAAGAAATCAAAGGGATGCAAACAGATTATGGCCGAATAGGAAAGCTGATCATTCCTTCATAAATAATTCGACTCTTCCACGGGTTATGTTTCAGCATGTAATGAGCAGTATGTGTTATGATGTTTGTCGATGCAACAGGTGTTGAAATAGTACCTACATTGAAGACGCGGACTTGAAAACTCACCGAGCTACAGACCCGGATATCATTCGCAAAGCTGTGTGGAGCGAACTATAGTTTACTGGAATACAAGATTTTTTAGATGCCCGCTGTGGTGCCATGCTGAAGGTCATATGAGCATCATTTTCATTCAGAATCAACTACATGTTGCTAAAGTGCTTTTCTGTGAGAAAACCACATGTTGACGCGCATTTATTCTGGACAAGTAGCCATATAAAGATTTTCATGACGGCTGTGAATACAGCCATTTTACAGGGTGGATCAGAACCGTTTTGACATAAGAACAACTAAAATCACGTCAATGTGACCATCCGTTCATATGAAACGAGATTTTCACATTTCCGAGTGCCACATCGTCATCATTTTCACTTCGAACCAGCTTAATGTAGTGAGAAGTCATTCAAAAGGAATAAAAGCTTGTCGAAATGGCTTCAATGAGGACCACATAAGGCGTCTTATCTGCACTGGTTTCGTTAAGGATCAACACACATGTCATAAAAAAAAACTTGAAGTGATAACCCTGTGTCGATAAGGTCATCATTTAGGAGGAGTATGAATAACTAGATTTTCAAGATAACCGTAGTGGTCAGACGGGTATCATTTTCATGTAGGAAAAAGTAAACCTGATAATAAGTCTTCTAGTAAAACCATATGTCCATATGACCATTCATTCAGGAGGAGTAGCAATAAAAAGATTTTCAAAATGGCCGCCAAAGTGGATGTCCGATTGACAACTTTGTGATTTAAAACAAATTAAACATCACAAGAAGTTTTGTTTTTATTGCAAACACCATATCAAGATAATCATCCGTTGCAGGAGTAGCAAAAGTAAGATTTTCAGGACGCCAATATTCCAGTAGTTTTGGAGTAGGGGTAAAATTGTACCAGCGGACGGATGGAGAACAACATGCCATTATTATAAGCTCGTTTGATCTATGATCAGTAGAAAATGGTTGGTCTATATGCACGTTTTCATACGTTGACCAAAATATTTGCCAAGTATTTCTGGGAAAGTTTCACATAAACCCACTAGTAAGTACATGCCTTCTTGCTGGCTCGGGGACCTAGAATAGGTCCAATTCGATCTTGGACGTTTTAAAAGAGTGCGGTTTATATGAATAGAAATTTGACTTTCTATCTGAAAGTTTTGTCGTGTTTTTGCCTTTATCTTTGTTTTGTAAGGTTGTTTTTTTTTTCTCTAACTTTTTATTTTTTAAAACAGAAACGTACTTGGCTCTATATGGCTACGATTGTAATGACATGCCTCTAAACTCTATGCACACGTATACGAAGTAACTGCGAAAGGATTGTATCCTATATATGACAGCTGCCTGTGTATGCGTCTTATGTTGAAGGGGTGGGTTATATCAGAAAGTGCAAAATTCTTAGAAAAATCACGAGAGATTAATAGTAGTACAGCTGGTCGGTATGGGGACAAACGGGATTAGAATTAACATTACGCCGGTAGGCCTGCACAAATGAACTCTATAACAAAGGTGAATTTAGCGTTGTTGGCATATATGACAGACGGGAAAGCGTGTGCCAGTACTGGGACAAGTGGAAATTTAACATTATTTTGAAATAGCTATGGGGGCAGATGGGAAATGTAATGGTAAACAGTCACCAACTATCCAACACCTAGATTCACCATGACGGGTTTCTACAGATACAAACAGCAAAAAATGTTAAATAGTTATCTACTATTCAACACTTAATTATATGGTATCTAAAACCTATTTAACTACTCTTCAATACCTAGTCATCTACTATCCGACATCCCACATATACTATCCAACACTTAGTTATCTTCTATCCAACACGCCTTTTGCAGTGACCAGCATCTAGAACATACTATCCAATACGTGTGTATTGATCAATATCCCACAATAATTATCGAATACGCCGTTGTAATGACTAATATTCAGTCACCTACTATCCAACACCACACACATACTAACCAAACACCAACATTTAATATCCAACACAACAGTAGTACTGATCACTACCCATAAACCCACTAACCAACGAAAAGATTAGAAAATAACAGAAGATAAAATCACACACAAGAGGTAGGAGTACTGATACACACAAAATACGTCCATGCACACAAGCTTGCTATCAGACATAAACTATTTATTAGTGTTTATATTCATACTGTACCACCCCCGCACGCGCACACATACAAAGGGTAGGACTGTTTATATACCACTATACCCAAATACACACTCAGTTTAAGTTTCATTTTTTGTGAAAAGAAATAGATATACACAAACACGAAATAGATTTGTTAGCAACGATTGAATGGTATATCTATTATATGAGAATTAGGTGGCCCTGAATAGGGCAGATGAGGTGGTCAACTAAAGAGGGTTAACACAGGTGGCACCACTTCACCGTTCTTCTTACAGCCGGTCCATTGACTAATGCTCGTCTGAGGCATCTTTGTCTCCGCATATACCCTTCCAAATAGTTTCACCTGTAATCTTCGTGATCGCCAACGATGACTTGACACATACCATGAAATCTGGATTGAAGAGCAACTGGAAATGATTGTCTATGACTCCACCTTTATCCACATTTGGATTGGCTTGAGAACAGATGACACAGTTGCCAACGAACGTCTAGCTATTTATATATAGTATGTGAGCACGAGACATAGTTCAGTTAGAAGATAATTGCTATCTTCCAATCACGTACAGCAGATACGTGACGTCATTATCGAAATGTAATTGTCATACATGTTAGAGTTTTAATTCGAAGGCACCAATCATCTTGCCTGTAAACACCAACCCCTATACCATCTCGATAATGCACACATCACCAGAAATGACGTTACGCAATCGGTGGTACTGACATACGTGCGCAGCAGACGCACCCAGATGTCCAACTAGTAATTAATTTCATCTATACAGTCATTTCGGATTCCTAAGACAGAAATCAAGGTACATGTATATAGAAATAATTATAATGGATATGTGCATGGTCGAGATGGTATTTGGTTACAGCTTTCCTTGAACATTCCAGATGGTCGCCACAAAGTCGCTACCTTCTTTTGGTCGGTCTAGAATAATTTAGAAGAGGAGAGGATTCGGGGTTTACCTCTGTGGCTGAAAGAACGCACGTGAAAGTACTTTGTACAGATTCAAATGAAATGCAAACGACAAAATGATATGAACATTGTTTTATTATGTTGCTATCTGAAAAAGTAAAATTAGGCAGATTCTCGGGGGAGACTATGACAGACACGTGGATATCAGCCTTACAACTCCTGCAATCGGTGTGTCACCGAATTATATATTTGTAAACGGACAGTCTAGAAGAGCACACTCAGAATCGATCTCTGGAGTATTTACGAGAGTTTGTAGAGGTTATAGTAAGACTCTAAGTACAATTGCATCCTTTACGGCATAGACGCTTTAACCACTGGTATCTGAATGCTATGCAAAGATTGATTACTTCAAAGAGTTCAAATGGTTAGAAATTGTTCAACTACCCAAATCTTGTTTGACTTTGGATGCCACGACTTCAACCTACGATACTGAAACGCTACATAAAATTATGTGGAACAAAGAAGAGGTTCGTCACTTACAGAATTACAAAATACTCTGAAAGACAGGCTAGACTCCAATACGAAAAATGTTGAAATGGTCAGACATCGATAAACTGCGAACACACTATAAGCGTGTCATGCCAAGACTTTTGTCATCAGTGTTGCCCAAATTTCCGTCTGAGAAGTCAATGGCTTCGTTGAGGCTTAATGGAATAAGTAGTTTTAAAAGAACTGATTTCACAGGATGATACCCTTCCTTTGAAATGTGGACGAGATGGTGTGTGTGTGTGTGTGTGTGTGTGTGTGTGTGTGTGTGTGTGTGTGTGTGTGTGTGTGTGTGTGTGTGTGTGTGTGTGTGTGTGTGTGTGTCAGTGTGTGTGAGACTTACTACATCTCTTGAATTGCGCTTACGGGCAGATATATGAAGAGCACATACAAAGACATGACTGCAAGAACTGTATCGGCGCACGAAAACCTCATTATTCTAAAATGATAAGAATAGTGATGAATAGTTTTAATAGAACTGATTTCACAGGATGACGCCCTTCCTTTGAAATGTGGACGAGATGGTGTGTGTGTGTGTGTGTGTGTGTGTGTGTGTGTGTGTGTGTGTGTGTGTGTGTGTGTGTGTGTGTGTGACTTACTACATCTCTTGAATTGCGCTTACGGGCAGATATATGAAGAGCACATACAAAGACATGACTGCAAGAACTGTATCGGTGCACGAAAACCTCATTATTCTAAAATGATAAGAATAGTGATGAATAGGACCCTTTGGAAGAAGAAACTTGTCGCACTTCATACTTAACACGAAGTGTGTATAGCTAGTTGGATACACCAAAAGATTTACCACAGGAAGGTTGTGTGTGACTGGAAAAGTCTTGGATTCGATGCTTCGACAAAGAGGTGACTGATTATGCCAAAGACACCATGTGTGCCTGATGAAGAAAATAATTAAACATATTTGTTTTTCTGTATAAAATGTCTTGTGTCATTTATGGAATCTCAGAATTCCAAACACAATTTCAAAGCTATAGCGGCATTCTCCGTTCTCAAAGTCATTGACGAACGTTGGGAGGGATTGTATCTTCACCATCTCATTAACATGTTCATTGCTGGACCCAGTGGTTCAGGAAAAACAGAATTTGTCAAACGTTTCCTTAGACAAACGTAAATTTTTTTCAATCCTCCTCCACAATGTATCATGTGGTGTTACAAAGAGTAGCAATCCGTTACACGTTACTAATGAAAGTCAAAGAGAATCCATTTCGTTTGTAAAGGGAACTAGATGGAATTATGTCCGACTTTAGAACTTAAAATTTAGTTCACTCGAAAAGAACCTCATAATAATCCCAGTATTATAAAATTGATTGTAACAAAGTAAAGCGTCTTGCACGATGAATCTCAGTGTTCATTATGTGACACTGTTTAAAAGTCCAGAAGACAAATCTCAATTTCAAGTGTTGAAAAAAATAGGAACACCTTGGCTGAATTATACCTATGACAATGCCACTCAATCGCCACACGAGTATTGACTCATCAATTTTAAACTACCACTCAATTATTTTTAATATCTAGTAAAAATGTACATCACGATTGGTGTCTAAATGAATTCCAATCATTTACACGTCGTCTTCCTTGTTTTCGTCGGTCTACAAAATATAAAGAATAAAAACCATATCATTCTCTTCTTTCCATCTGATATTACGCAACATAACTTCCTCTCAATCTCACCCTCTTGCCAAATTGTTATTGCATTTTATCACAGCAATCGCAAAAAAAAATATGCACAGGTATGTGTACATTTGTTAGAAGCAAGTCTCGAACAAGTTTTACGATAGTTTACAGGTCAATTAATACAAAGTATCATTCACATTCCTCATCAAACAAAACGTTTACTTGCAAAACATACACAACTTTGTCACAATTGGCTTTTCAATGAAACGATACTCAGACAAAACAACACAAAGACAAATCATCTTCAAACCAGGTGGAAGTGGATCCTTAGGTAGTGTCATTATTAATTCGATTCTACGATGAGACCCTATTGCCGAGGTTATAAATAAGACAGAAAAAAGAAGACAGGTGCATCAAGTTCGCACTCTGAGAAGAAGAACCCCAAATAGAAAACGACTCCTTGAAAAAAGAGAGATTATGTAGCTAGAAGGCCCATGTATTCACGGAAACATTGCTCTGTGAACATCTCTCCTTCACTTCGATTCCTCCGTTATTGGTCTTTCCTGCCATATCTGATTTAAGACCAGCATTTACCAATCTGATGAAAAATGGAAACTCATCTCTAAAAAAGCTTCTACTCCGTCAACGTCTTCTTCTACTGCTCTATCGGTGCAGCTGCTGCAGTCAAAAAGGTAGCACCTCGTAAGACAAAAGTAGACGACAGAACTGGATTTGTCCAAGCAAGAAAGTTGAAAACGCCAGCAGTACCTCAGGTAAAGTCACTGGAGACTAATTCCGGTATAAGATGAAGATATATTGCACAAGATTCACTTCAGTTTTTCTTCGTGAACAAAGATATCAAAAAGCACACACCTACATCGTCAAAGTCGAATGAGACCTTAAAAAAAAAAAGGGGGTTCCCTCCTCGGTTAGCTAAACATTGGAATGCCTGTCAGTAATTACCAAATATATTGCTCGGAACAAACCATTCAAAAAGCATCTCAAGAAATCATTGACACCGTGTGTGAATCTTGTTTAATTGTTTTGAATGGTAGAGGAACAACAATTAAGACGACATCACCATGGGGTTTTTTTCCTAATGGTGACAAAAAATGTCAATTAGTCAAAAGAAAAATCTCTCGTTCAACGAGGATCTCTATCCATACTGACTGGAGTGGCTTACTGCTATGTACGAATCGATTGCTTCAACTCTTTAGGAGAAGTGTTAAGGTGAAAAAGATTAAAAGGACTGAGCATTCTTTAAGACATCACACTTGTACCCCTGGAACTTTAAGGAAGGAGGAAAATTAGCTTTACTTCCTAACAAACTGTGGATGGAACTTCCCCGGTGGTATAAACAGCAGATACCTCACTTATCTCTTAATCCTGATCTCACCAAGATATCACACTTACAACAAGAATAACAATCGGAAAAATCGAAACGCTGTGGAGAATTATTGCAACGTCTTCAGCTGTTTCATCAGAAAGCTTTAGACGACTTTGAGAGAAAAACAAAAAGTGTCCCCTCCGAAGATAATGACAGACACGGCCACGGGGAAGGAAGTACCTGAGAATATAGAATAAGCAGAAGAAGAAGAATCAACTGTTAAACACTGGAGTTTGGGTTCGCATTGGAAATATAATGCTGTTTGTCAAATGCTACAGAACTGTCTGGTGTACTTGTAAGTGATCCCTATGTCTTTATGTTGAAATATATGAATGGAGAAGTGACCAAGAGATGTGTACAATATGGAAAGTATTCTCAATCGAAGAACACGTAAAATGGTAAAATGAGGTATCCTAGAAGTTAAACTTCATTTGAAAGGAGATCCACCCAGTTTCGATTCCTAAATTGCAGCTTCTCGAATCATCGACTATAAAAACCTAGGGACAGTTCTATGGATGTGTTTCATAGCAATAAATCATGCTGTTTCAGGGCCAAAATTTCTCATCCCATACAACTGGACCACGAACCTCACTGGAAAGTGGCTTTGGTGGAAATCTTTTATCCAGCTAAAGTCTTGAATGTGGTTGGAGATCACACCACATTCATCTTAGAAATATGCAACGAACAAGTTCAAGAACACTTGAACAAAAATGATTCTGGATATTACGAAATCAAACACCAGTTCCAGCGAAAGCCCAACCGAAGATCTTTATTTCATGAGAATGTCGTACAGATATTATTACAATGCACGACATCTCGTCGATAAGATTTCTGTTATTTTCAACGGATCAGTTCGGTAAAGCTCTGGATAAAACTCGCTGACGTACACTCATCGAGTACCATCCGCCTTCCCATTCTCTCAACTGAATTTTTCTGAAGCCAAACGCTGTCCATCACTTGTTCTCCCAGTATGTTCGCCATTCGAAAGATATCAATGAATGCGACCGATTCTACAAGTACTTTTGGTAACCTATCGAACTGTTGTTTGTGTACTCTGCTGCCCGTTGCTTAGAGTCGTTTTATTTCAGAGTGGAATCTGCCTTAGCTGCTGATGATGAAGGAGGAAACACGTGTCATGTTCACCGAGAATCTGTACATCCTCATTATCTTCCTGTCAGTAACACTTATTTTGACAGTATTAATATTAGTAAGTGATGTAAGGTGTGTAACAAGGAGCAGCTCGACAATTAAGACGTGGTTTAGAAAACCCTTCAGACTTCATAGACACGGCCAGATAAAGAATAAGAAAAAAAAACACCAATAAGAGATTTGGAGTTTTTCGAGATTCTTGAGAATGTTAAGAGACAGAACACGATCTACCTGCTACGCCACCGACGACGATCAATCCCAGTGGGTAGAATTTAATCCCGTTTCATCATTTGATCACTTGATCTCCTATCAAGTTTAAAATCAAAAGACAAATTTCAAATTACATCAATCCGAAAAACATTTACATGTATATGAAAGTCGAAATTCTCAGATCAGACGACACGCCAACAATTTCAAGCAAACATTGCTCAGCGAAGTGGATTGTACTTGAACAAAGAAACCAGTGAGCAGTAACATTGACACTTACCACTATCACTCTTACCTAGACCATCTCTTAACGTTCGGAAAAGCAGTCAAGAACACATCTGGATGTCTCAGTGGCGTGGAAACCTGACACCTTGGATACTTTCAACGACACAACTTTGCCTATTGATGACGATCTTCACAATGTTCAATGGAACGACCACCAAAAGAAAATCAAACAAGGATATACTTTAAAAATGATGGATCATTTGTATTTACACATTTGGTTGCAAGACGATTATTCTTAAATGGTGTGGATGTACTGGTGAGACTAAATCTAAGTGATACCATGTTCGATTTGACGGTTAATGCAAACGAGTACATAATGACCACTGAAGGAGCCACACTCACCGTGCGATGCATGGAAGTCTTACCTTAAGTGGGAAACGACACTGGTCAAGTTCTGAGCGAAACGACGGCCAAGCATTCTCAACGACAAGCGGAAATGAAAACCACCACCACTGCCTTTAAACTGCAATCCATGATTGAAAACTATGTCTTCTAAGGTAAGCTGCCTAAACGTTGCTTAAATGATATTTTCAGCAATTCTCTCAGCAGAATAATTGATCAAATTCATGGTGTTGCAGCATTTCAATTTGTCCAAGACAGAAGTCATCCGAGACAACCAGACGTTGTGCGCCAGACCTTTTAAACCTAACTTTGCCAAGAAACATATTTGAGATCTTATCTGACTCTGCTTGAAGCCACGTAACAATTTAGGAAACAACAGTACCCACTGCATTTCGCACGACGATCATTCAGGAGGATAGTCACCTCTCTGTGAAGACCTGCTTTCACTCCAGACCAAGGCAGAGGAAGCTTTTTAGATCTGATATTACTGTAGACAAAGGCAACGACGGGGGACATTTTCACCCTTTAAATTAGGCCAACTCGTGTGGTATTTCTGTTTACAGTATCTCTCGTGATATTGTATGCAGAATTTGAGAATACTCTGGCAGCAGATTGAGAAAAGCGATCCTAGGCTATTAAACACACAGAACACGAACCCATAGAGAGAAGCGTAGACCTTGTTTTCACTCCCTAACAGCATTTACAGACCTCAAGTGGAGAAGTCACGATGTCACGATGACCAGAACAAAAACCAATACTTAGCCTCTTGTTCTTCTTTTTTTGGGGGGGAGGAGGGGGGAGTCGGGGTTCTTAATTTTGGTGGTGGGGAGGGCGTTGTTTTGCTCGCCACTTAGATGAAAGGCTCACACTCCTAACCACAGAATATTATTATTGTTGTTAATTCGATCATCACAATAGGGGACCCTATAAGAGGGCGAGGAGGAGAGTAAGAAAACAGAAAGGAAATGAGGCAAAACAGGCTCCAAGACGGCAAGAAACAGAAGGAAAAAACTTACACAACAAAAGCAATGACAACAGCAGCAACAACTCCATCAACAAAAACCCAACATGTAAACAAATATAAAGGACCACCGCCGCCTTAAGCACAGACATAAAAGACCCCGGCGACGAGGAAAGTTCCACAAAAGCAGCAGACGGTACCAAAAAAGATCAGCCGTGGTCGAGTATATCTGCTCCACGGCAGAATGATAGGGTATGGAAGTATTAATAAGGAACAAAATAGCTACGCAACAACACATATAAGACCTGACAACAGTTATTGCAGCCATCAAAGGATTAAACTGAGAGGGACGGATTAACTGAACAACGAAAACCAGCTTTTTCCACGCAGCGGCGAATGACATTTCACTGGGGGAAACACATTGCCAATGCCCAGTACCCATATTGACACAGATCTCAAATGATCTGATCAGACGTCACTAAATCCAGGCTGAACCCATCCAGTTACTACCAATGTTGGAAAAATTAGAGATATCAGACCTTATCACTCCAACCAGCACACAGGCCGACCAGACAAAAATGAATGGCCGCTAGAACACCTGAGACTGTTTCTGCTGCTGCCTTCAGAGGTTGGACCTCAGTCCTTTTAATGGCTACTAACCAAATTGTCTCGTACACCCAATGGTTTTCAAATTGGCTGAAAAGCCAATTTTATAACAACTGCATTTGTCCACCGTTCGAAAAGAGTAATTGAATTTATCTAATTAAGACCACAAACATTGAATAGGCCACGGACACATAGTATTGGTTACTTTTATTTCGAAAAATGTATGTATACTCAATACATACAATTCCAAAATAAGACAGAGTAAGAAAAATTTTCAACTAAATAGCATGATCCTAATTACAATATGTAGCTTACACACAACTGGTTGTAGGAAGCAGTCCGAATTAGATAACTGGGGAGACTTTAATAATTAGTATATCTTTGGCGTTTCAGAAAGCTCTTGTGGCAACCGGGGACTCCAGACAGCCTTCTCCTCCTTTACTACGTCCAGGCATGCGTATTGTGCTGTATTGTGTGAATCTTTTCCCCATTCGACATTTAAAAAAAAATTAAATTAAGCCGGGTTGTCGTCAGAAGTTTTGCTTCATTCCTACCTAACGATCACTTAAGAAGCATGCTGTGCATGTTTAAAGTGTCAAGTGGCAGCACTTGTTAGCTTACCACTTGACGAGAAACTAAGAAGCCTGCCGTGCAGGCATTAATTAGTTGAAGCAGGCCGATTGACAATACGCAACTCATATCAATGAATGATGCTGATGATGTAGTGTCATCCATCGTTGGCTTGTCAACAGAATTGGGTTGCATTTGTAAATTAAGTGAAGATCTGGTGCATATACCAGGTAAAGCACCACCTAGTTCAGGCAAATGGATGAGAAACCGAGTATTTTCTACAAATTGGCACAATACCTCGCTGAAGAGGTGCTAAGAGAGGAAAAATAGAGGAAAATAAGAATTGTAAGAAAGAAGTAAAGAGAAGGAACAAAAACGCGAAGAAGAGGATGAATAGAAGAGGGAGACGGATGAGTCTTATTTCAGGTCACTGTCTCTTACAACAAGAGACGACCCTGTTGTGTTGCGAGGCCTAGATATTGATAAATTCAAGCTCCAGGGCAAGAACCACTCAATTCTCTTAGAAAAGAGATACTACTCAATAATTGTCGATCTCTCTTCGTCTTCAAATTAAAACCAAAACTTACTATACTTGTGTGATAGTATAAATATGTCATGGTGGTTTTTTAAATAAACTTCTTTCCCTCTATCAATCTTTAAATTTTTCCAAAAAGGAGGATATTTTTTTTTAAGTTCGCGTTATTCCTCCTAACTTGTATGTGTTGAGTGTTGGATAGTATATGACTGAGTACTGGTCACTACACACAGCGTGTTGGATGGGAATTCTGGTGCCGATCACTCCAAAACGCTTGATATATAATTGTGTTAGATAGCATTTGCGATTCCACTGATAGTAGATAACTTGGTGGCAGATAGTAGATATTTCAATGTTGGATAGTAGATAACAATTTAACACTACATTTCCAATTTATCTATATAATATTTAAAGATAATGTTAATTTCCTGTTTGTCCCTAAATAGATTCGCAATGTTTAATTCCCATTTGTCCCTACAGATGCCCATACGTAATGTTAATTCCCGTTTGTTCCTAAACTAATTATGGTACTAGGTCAGTATACACATCTATATATGATTAATAGAATATAGATCAATATATACAAAATAAAACACAAATCCATCAATACCTGCAAGACTATGCAAGACAAGTTTCATTCACAACATTCCTCAGAGGTTGCATCTATCAGAAAACTCAAAAGGGTTAATAACTTGCGAAACGAAATTCACTATAGATATCACGTGACGGAACCGTTTGAAATATTTTCGTCTCTTTTTAATGCGAGTCGAATAACTTCGGATCTCTGAAAGAGATTCGTTGGTAATCCAAGCTTTTGGCATACGAAACGCCATCTAGATGTGCGAAGAACAGATTGTTTATAACATGATAGGAGTTGAAAATAACACTTTAAGTTTCAACAATCAATGAAATACCAACAATTTTAATTTTCAATGCTTTTCCTGCAACTTTTTAATGAACAGAAAAAAAAAAAGGAAAAAAAATAATCATTCAGTTTCAACAGCCTGATTATACATCATCGAATATTCTTTTTAACGTCAATGACGTTATTACGACGTAATAACTACGGAATTGATGGCAGTTCCATGTGGCCATTATTTACTAATTGGAACGTACTTGCGTGTCCCATCGCATGCAAGAAAAAACCTCGAATGTAAAAATAATGACGGGATTAAACTGTCCTCAGTCCGTGGTTGTCATTACGTCCTAACAACTTCAACTACGTCATATTGTCTAGATGACGTGTCATCACTAACATCAATGTAAGCCACAGATTCAGGCTCTTGAAACCCTAAGATTTCTTCAATTCGTTCATTATAAAGTTTCAGAAGAACCTTAAAACTAGAGTTGTTTTTCTAGATCTAACAGCAGAATATGACACGGTCTGGCATGCAGGGCTGCTGTTGAAAATTTCCAGAGTATTGCCGCGCTGGATAGTTGAGACTATTGAGCTGTTCCTTCGCAACATGCGCTTCAGAGTGCACATCAGAAAGAACTGCAGCTCGTGGAGACGTCAGACAAATGAACTCCCACAAGGGTCTGTTCTTTCGCCAAGTTTGTTCAATTTCTACATCAATGACTTATCTGTAACACAGTCGCGCAAGTTCATGTATGCAGATGACATTGCTCTCGGGACCCAAAGTCGCTCATTTGCTGAGCTTGAGGGGGTACTGAATAAGGACCTGGGGGGATACGACGGACTTCTTCAAGAAATGGCGTCTACAGCCAAGCGCAACAAAGACAGTCTCTAGCGTCTTCCACCTTAACAATGCAAATGCGAACCGTGAGCCTTGCATCCTCCTGAGTCAATGGGCAGCAAATAAAACACGACACAACACCAACATACCTTGGTGTGACTCTGGACTGATCCCCGACATTCTACAACCACCTAAAGAAAACTGCAGCAAAACTTGGCACCCGAAACAACCTACTCCGCAAACTGGCTGGCTCAACCTTGGGTGCTAGTGCTTAGACACTCAAGACATCAGCACTAGCCCTCTGTTATTCGACAGCCGAGTATTGCGCTCCTGTCTGGGCTCAATCATCCCATACTAAGCTAATTGATGTCCAGCTCAACACAACAATGCGCATAATCTCTGAAACACTACGTCCTGCTCCTTTACCATGGCTGCCAGTACTCAGCAATATTCCTCCTCCACTTCTGCGTCGCCAGGAAGCAAACACAAAAGTGTTGGTTAAGGTTTATGCCAGTGAGAAACTTCCACTGTACATGGACATCACCTCACATCCAGCAGTCCGCTTGACTTCGAGACGCCCAGTCTGGTTAGGTCAGTTACCGGAGGATATGACAACTATTTCAGCATGGAACATTGAGTGGTCTTCAACAGATGTTGTAAACCATTCCCTCGTAGCTGAGCCATCTGTCTGCCCTCCTGGCTTCAACCTTCCACGTCATCTGTGGTCCACACTGAACCGCTTTCGGACAGGACAGGGTCATTGTGCAGTCAACCTTGTCCGATGGGGCCAGGCCACTAACTCTTCCTGTTGCTGTGGAGCTCTTCAAACCATGTCACACATTGTGAACAACTGTCCACTCATATATATATATATATATATATATATATATATATATATATATATATATAGATAGATAGATAGATAGATATATAGATATATTATAAAGTTGCATAAATAACATTAAAAATGAAAAGTGCAGGCATTTCATTGATTATTGAAACGTCTACGAGTGTTTGTTGATTCAACCCCCGTCATTTTGTAAGAATCTTTTCTTGCACACCTAGCCGGATGTTCGTCTGCCAAAAATATACGAATATAGAAAGCATCACTGCGATTCGACGAGAAAGTTCCTAATACGTTATTTACATTCCAATCTGAACGTCTTGGGCAATTTGCCATCCCATGCTAGAAAAGTATATTGAGATTTGTTAAAGTCTAATGCAAATTTCAATAAAAAGCAGCAAACATTTATAGAATAATACAGCTGAATGGTTGTCGGGCTGTTACAGTAACTTCATACATGAAAAGAAAGACGGAACTGAATGTAATAGTGGAAGGATGGACGGATAGGTGGATGGAGGATGATCTGAAACATTATAATGTAATATATCATAATAGTATTAATAAACGTATTTTCCAAAACAATCGTTACATTACATACAACTTTAAATAACGAGCTCAGAAGCTTGTCAATAAAGGAACATCGGAAATAAAGTTCCTAGTGTTCAACACAAAATTTAAAGGCTACAAGCACATTGTCAGATGCCATATTAAAGTTAAATTTGCCTTTCTGGAATCAATTCTATCTTTCACCAAAACATCATTTTTTTTTACATTGTCATGTCATCCATAAAGGCAAAGTTTTCCATTCTCATTCAACAGGATTTGAATTAAGATGTTATAGTCCTTATGAAAAAGCGTACGCTTGACTCTTTCTGCAACTAGTCATGCATATAAGTATGGATGGATGCATGCATGCATTGCTATTCTGACCCATAGAATATTGTGGCAACTTTCGGGGCTTTTGCCTGCAAATTATTGAGAAATCCAAGCGACTGCTTCAAGTAAACTATATCCTCTAGTATATAGACGTGCAGCTGTGTGTCCGTGCAAAACGTACATGTCTCTGTAAATACAACATAGCATAGCATATTCCCTTGATGTACAATTGCTATAAGACGTGACCAAAGTTCATCAAGCGAATTGAATAGTTTGCTCTTGCTAAAAAAGTTTTCGATCCAAGTATATAGCAATGAAACATACTTACCAAAAACAGAACGTTGAATAATATGAAGAATGTTCTTAGACCATTCTTTGAACCCATCTTCAAAACTGACACGATTCAAGTGGAATTCTGAAATCATGAAGTTCATGATAGTTGATTATGCAAACCTCTCTCTCTCTCTCTCTCTCTCTCTCTCTCTCTCTCTCTCCGTATACAGGAGAAAGATAATATCAACAAAACATCATTACATCATTATTCCTTTTCATCGGCCAAGTCAGTTACACATTTTCACATTAATTTGTTTTCAAATTAACAGCATTCATTTCAACAAGAATTTCTACACTGTATCAAAGTGGAAACTTTTTTCTTTCGCACACAATAGGCATATTAAAAACCGCAGCAAGGCAGGCATCATTTCATAATTACATATCGGTACGACAGAATGTCGAAGTTTGCTCCTTCCTTGGATATAACTTCACCATGGACACCCTTCAAGCACTTTACTATGCAGACAGACCTACAGTACCAGGTGAAAGGTGAGTAGCCACTTATGTTGACACCACAGGTGTTAAGCTAAGGTAACGTCATTGCTATTTCTCAAGAATCTCCTCATACAAAATCGTACTTACACATCTAATAGTACGATTTTTATAAGTTTTTAGTATGACTCGGTCGGGGTTCGAACCCGCGACCTCCCACATCCGAGGCGGACACTCTAACCACTTGACCACCGGAACGGTGGATATATTGATGAAAATACAGGGAATATTTATGATACATCATTGAAGAATTACATCTGCCCTGTAGCTTCTTATAATTGATTTTGAAAAAGCTTTTGATTCCATCTCATGAAAATGCATTCATAATGTCCTAGCCTTTTATAATTTGGATCGATGACAAAACAGTGGGTAAAAACTTGTTTTTGTAATATCTCTTCAGGAATATCTGAATGGTTTTATATCAAAATTTTTATATTTTCAGCGGATGTAGAGAGGGTGGTCTATCTCCATATCTTTTTTTTAAATATGTGGAGTAATTTTATCGATACTACTAAAACAACAATAAGATGATTAAAGGTATTAAACTAAAGGAAACAAAATATTTACTCTCACAATTTCCAGGTGATACTACCTTGATTCTTGATGGTTCTTTGGAATCTCTTAATACTGATGTATTAGATTTTATTTTG
>JAECUM010094813.1:0-32406 GCA_016617855.1 Megalonaias nervosa | reverse complement strand
AAAGTGTATCTTCAAGTAAACGTACGTATGTATGCAAATACGTGTATGTGTATATATATATATATATATATATATATATATATATATATATAGAGAGAGAGAGAGAGAGAGAGAGAGAGAGAGAGAGAGAGAGAGATGTAAATACACGTACATGACTGTGCTATCTTCACAAATCCAGAATATTCACGTCTAACATTAAATTTCATGTGGAGTGGCCTTAATGGAATAAATTACCCTCTAATACAGTCTACATCAAATCCAGTTGAAAAATGTAAGAGCTTCTGTGTAACATTTATTTAAATTGCAATGAATTTGCCAGTTGAATTCAAAATTAATCCGAGTTTCTAATGATGTGGGATTCGCATGCATTTAACAATTCGCGACAGAAAATCGGTTATTCAAAAGACAGAATTTTATGCCCATGCCATCTAATGCATACGTCTAACCTAACATGACGATTTAGCAGAGCGCGAAAAAAGGCATAAAGTAGAGTATCTGGTATGCATTTGATATTTCACCTAAAACTCTGTCCGAGTTAATTATTTTATGCTTATATTTCGATCCTTAATTCGGTCATTAAAATCAAACTAACCTTTTGTAAAAAAAATTGCCCTGTTTACAAAAATGTATATTAGCTTTCAAACGATAACAAATATGACTATTTTGTAGCAACATGAAAAAATTCCTTTGTTTTATATGTCTTTATTTGTAGGAACATGAATAAATGCGTTTGTTGTATATGTCTCTGCTAGTATTAGACATGACGAACATTACAGTATACGCTTGTGTCATGTCCTTCAGTACAGTCCCATATTTTGGAAAAGTTCTCTGACTCGCTTTGCAAATATGTGATTCCGGCATGATCTCACAAGCAGGCTTTAGGAAGTCACCCATCTATGTTTAGTCAACCATATGTTATTTCGGTTGTAATACAAATAATATGCTTGTTTCCAGGTATGACATGAGTGTTTTTAACGTCTTGGACAATCTCAATAGAATAAATTGGACAAATAGGAAAGGATGTTTAAAAGTCAGTTGCTTTGCGTTTGATCTTAAAACAAAATCACAGCCCGGTGACAGGACTCGTCATAGGTAAAATATAAAATACAAACGTGTGAAAGTATCACGCATACCAATAAGGAATTTTGTCCAACTAGACTTCCAAGCCACCCCACAATGCTTAATGTGAAATATTGATCTATTATGCATGTAAGCTTAGCAAAATCAAGTTTCTTATGTACTAGTCGCAATCGAGCAGGTAATTATTGCTGGATGTATTTTATTATATACAAGGAACATACGTAATACAGTATTGTTCCATATTCAGGGCAAGTAACAAATGTATCATCAGTGTATAAAAACCAGTCTAAGCAAGGTTATTGACAAAACACCGTCTATTGACAAAACACCATCTATGAACAAAACACCGTCTATTTAAATGGTCATTGATATTATTGTCCTTTCATATTTAAAGAGAAAAGCGATTTTGAAGATTGTTACTGAACAAAGCACAAAAGTTGGTACCACTCTCACTCTCTCCATATATATATATATATATATATATATATATATATATATAGAGAGAGAGAGAGAGAGAGAGAGAGAGAGAGAGAGAGAGAGAGAGAGAGAGAGAGAGAGAGAGAGGAAAAAAAGAGGGGGTAGTTCTAAACAAAGAAGTGAGAGTGCGCAATAAAGAAGTTACTCAGACGCGGTAAGACAATGACGAACGCAAAAATGTAAGGTAACGCCGTTCCTGTCCCACATTGCTACACCGCTATCTATCTATATAAAACATCAATGTTTTAACACATGTTTTTGAACATAAAGGTTTTGCAATACCTTTCTGATTGTTATTAAATTCATTCAGACCTCAGCACGTCAGCGTGAGTGCAACTTGTAGATATGAAGCCTCGTAATGAATATACAAATATGTGTAATTGCAAACTATGCTGGAATCAAGCATTGTAATCTTATGTACGCTTTATCTAATTATCACTTATATAGCAACCATTACGGCGGATGACATGCGTACGATATTTACCGATGATAGATGTCACATAGCTGAAATATAAAATTTCATAGACTTCTATCTGTATAGACACAGACTAGATCTGTGTATAACAAGTGTTCTACCTCGCGCGGGTTAGTCAAGGTGATACGGTTGTCATGTCCCTTTATATCCGGAAGATAACTACCACTATGTCTAGAAAATAAAATCGTTCGTGTCAACTTTTCTAATGCCGGGGAAAGCCAATGAGCATGGATCAGTTGGCCACTACTAGTGAGGAAGCTAGGGTGGTCCGATATCAGTTAATGATATTATGGAATACACAACAAACTTGAACAGATTGGGCCTCACGAGAAACCTGTTAGAAAAGGAGCATTGATTATGGCATACCAGCATGACAGACGGCGCCGATATATGTGCGCAACTGACCGAGGCATGACAAGGTTCTCCAAGTATTAGCAGACATCTTAAATAGGGAAGAGGAGACCAGTACTAATCACTAAGCCAGGATTGATCAACTTTGTAAAAGAGGTAGAATCAAATTACACCTCAATGCAAAGGAGGACAATCCGCGATGAATCAGACAGCTGGAAGATGCGTGTAGATCTTAGGAAGAAATTGTTACTTTTCACGGAACTTGTTTAAGCGCCTTATCGACCAGTTCAGGTAATTTGGTCAGGGTCTGGAAAACAAATATTGGTGTTGGCTGTTCTTTGATATCAGAGCTGTGAAGAGACATTATGGAAAGATAGCCAAATATGCAAAACTGATAAAGACATGCAAGAGCAGGGTGTTCTCAGCACGTGTGGGATATAGAGAGTTTCCTGCTTAATCTGTCTGGAAGGTGCTCATTGTTCTAGGGATAAAAGGAAGAAAAAGTAAAGTGACAGCTCTTGCACTAGGCAAAACTGCTAAAAGAAGGTCCAACTGCTTATGGATGAAGCGAGAGGATAGGAACGGGTAGTGATCCATCAACACTGCAACCCCACATTCAGGAGATACTTCCGGGTTGATGAAAATGCTGATTGTTCTGTTATTTGTTACAGCCAGACAAGGCTGGATGGCAACCGAGGATAGACTGGTGGCGCTGGAGAAACATACAACACCCGGAAGGCACTATGGCTCAGGGGCATGATGGGGCGACATCCCTTCAAGCAGTCATCATAAGGCGGCTTCTGCCACACTGAGAAATGATGAACACTCTCAAAGCCT
This sequence comes from Megalonaias nervosa, assembly GCA_016617855.1. Classification (NCBI taxonomy): domain Eukaryota; kingdom Metazoa; phylum Mollusca; class Bivalvia; order Unionida; family Unionidae; genus Megalonaias; species Megalonaias nervosa. The sequence continues at coordinate 29,186 of JAECUM010094813.1, read as the reverse complement.
TAAGTGGAGGGTGACTTAAGGATCCAAACGACATATTTCATGGTAAGGAGAATTTATTCCATGGATCTTGACAGGCACAGTAGTGAAGATAGATGCCATTGAGAGAAGCTGCGGAAGAATGCTAAGGGTCTGGAAATCTATCAGTCAAGGTCACCGTGCGGGGATTTCACAAATTAGATACAACACACAGACTCTAGCTTTGGTTACACATGTAAGAGAAGATATCGACCAGGTAACACACCATAGTGTTGGTGATCTCAACACAGAGGGTTTGTCCTAGGTGTCACGCTGTGTGGAGGAGACAAACGTATGACATTTTGTCAGTATCAAAGAGATGCTTTTGAACTCTTTGCAAACACGCGAGGAGTCAATCAGAGCTACACCACCTTGTCAGGTAAGACAAAGATCAAGGGCAGGGGAGACAATTAAAATTATTCGAGAAATGAAGTAAGAAGAGAGTACAATGGCGAAAGATTTACCATATCATGTATGGGAAGAGTCTGATGATCACTTGGAAACATTCCAAATGCCGTTTTGTCGACATAAGGGTCTAATCAGTTTCTTCTATCGCTTTCACCAATTAAAAGGAGAGGTTAGGTGCTCACAGTTCAAGATGGGACTACAATAGTTTCGAGAGGTCCTAAGAGAAAGACTGTTTAAAGTTAGAAAGCAGAACAACTTTGAGAGAGGTGGCGACTGAAGTCGCGCAAGAGGAAAGCCATTATTGCAGAACCCTACAAATTTTGTATCATCTCTTGTTTGAAGAGGTGTCAGGCCAGCTGGTTTGTAGCAGAGCGGAAGCAGAAGAGTTCCTGACACAACCATATTCTGACCCTTACTGAGAAGATAATCTGGGGAAGTATCCAACGATCCCGTCAGGTGAGCCACCATTTTGTGGTCTGGAAATAAGGAAACTTTAATGGAAGGAAGTGTGTGACTTTGAAGGGTCTAGGTCTAAATTGGCCTCAAGACCTAGTAGTATCCTCTACAAGGTGGTGGCAAGATGTGCCTTAGGTTACTGGGACATTTCTGGGGACTGATGAAGGTGGCATGGAGAAAAGAGGATTCCTGCTTGTTGGCAGTATGCTGCGGGTAGCCATTCGACCAAAGGATCAGGACTCCAAATATATCAGTCACTTCTGGACTATATTGCTACAAGGAATAGAAAGAAATTTTATTCTTGACTATCTTTTCAAAGCGAATCACCATGCACATGATGATGAACATGTATGATATATCATTGCAGAAAGGCGACGTATTCAGGATGGCAATTGGACATTTGCCGGTGCTATTGTTCTATATCATACTAGTCGATTGAACTAGCTCTTAACCATTATTATTATATACCCAAAGGTGTGAAGCGATTAGTTACATGTACCAAAGCTACATCCAGCTACGATTAACGTCTAAGAAGTTCACCTCTTCATAGATTGGGAGGGATCAAGATATGAAATTCATAATCAAAGCAACAGGACGGAAGGCAAAGATGACAAAATCAATGTATCAACTATGTGCCAACGAGTCATAGTCACCACTGGAACACATGTTCAGCCTAGATGTGTGTTGATAGGGGTTGCATGAAGTTTAAGTCAAGAAAGTTCTGGAATTTAGTAATGAGGAATGAATCGGGTCACCTCAAAGTTTGTAATGAAGATCTCATCCATTCAGGATAACCCTATAAAGTGCCTTTACAAGTTTTTTGACGTGACACTGAAAGACACAACATCAAACTGCTGAAGAACTAGACTGAATAAGAAATGAGGAAGAAAACACCTACCTGGTAAATTCAAGGCATGGATATGAAAAAAGGACTACTGCCTCTACTGGTCTATCAAGTGATGATGTAGAAGACAGCAAACGACCGTGGCGGGATGCAAGAGAACAATGACCAAGTAACTTTGCAGATGGCTTGGAGTCCTACCTTCATTCTCAGATGCTGGGCTCTTTCCCAGGTCTGGAATGCTCCAGCTACCATTTACATCAGTGGTGGAAAAGTTCAAGGTGGCCAAGACAAGGATATTTCTGACGCTGAATCACTCACATAACGAGAAGATCCGTATGCAGGCATTAAAGTTATAAGTGCAAATAAGGCAACGGAGATTATGATCAAGCACAAGAACGTCGTGTAAACAACTTGCTCTGGAAGACCTAGTCTGTGAACAGGTCAAGACCCATCAATGGAAGGAAGCTGACTCATCTCAGTGATCCAGGATGAGCCAGGAAAATTGATTGTCCAACTGGGAAACCAATGTCAAGAATCTAGAAAAAATGATGGTCGTCATTGTGTTAACTCTCGTCTGGAAGGAAACATGTGAAGAGGTTCATGAAAAAGTTAACCAAGTATGAAGAACTTATTGAGTCATGCCAGAGCAGCGGCTGAATCATACGCGAATTCCTAGTGGAGCTGGAAAGTAAAGTGTTTCCTGCTCTATACACCTCTAAGATATTTATTGCCCGAGGGTAACAAAAAGAAACCGCAATACGACAGTTGATGCACTTGGCAAGACTACTGAAAGGACATCCAGCTGGTTATAGATGAAGTGCGAGGACACAAGCGGGCTGCATACCAGTAACGGGCAGAGATTCATCAACACTGTCGTCCTTCCATCAGGACGCTGTTCTGGGATAAGGGACAAAACATCCAGAAACGGGTGGTCCCGGCTGTTAATATTGGTGGTGCAGCAGTAGATGAAATTGTAATAAAAATACAACGACATTTAATATACCACATTATGAGTAAACCTAATCTTGAAATTTTATTTAGAACAAGAATACTTTCTCATTAACTTCGAGAACCTCCAATATTAGAAGAATTTAGTACATTACAGTTAAAAACCTAATAAATTCTCATTAGCCAAGAATGATTAATTAAAATCCGGAATCCTTCAGTATGAGACATTATCGGCTAGAGTTTAAATGTTATTGTGGATAGTAACATTTTTTACTCTTCTGAGAGAGAGAGAGAGAGAGAGAGAGAGAGAGAGAGAGTTAATCAAACACGTATCAATGATTCACAATCCTGCCTCTGATTCGTTGTCAAACCATGGATTTTTTTTTATTTCAGTCATTAGAAGGGAGTTATATATATTATATCTGGATGCTGTGATGTTTGAGTTTTAATCTGCCGACTTGAAGGAGATAAAGTCGCATTTTTGTTGTTAACTTTCTAGCTCTGTGCATTTAGATTACATGCATCACTGATTTAATCCTAAATGAAACGAATGTCAAGATCAGTTCATAAAGATTTATTTAGAAATAAACGTTTCGGTTTGATTCAGTATATCTAAGGAAGTCAATGTTACACACGTTATTATCTGTAAAGTTTTTATTTGGTCAGGTGTTTTGTTCGGCACTTGTCCATGAGGATCATAGCTAGTTTTTGGTCTCTAACCTTTGGTACAGAGAACATCCAAATGATTGAAATCTTGACATTGTTAGATACCTAACAAAAAACAGTTTGTGTGTAATTAAAGCACTCACTAAAGTACGTAATATAAACTATACTAAAAACTGGAGAAATGCAATATGAGATAAAAAGAGGTTTCTCTGTTACTCCTAAGACGGTTTGTCGTCTTATTTATTAACGTTGTGGTGACATTATGGTCTACCGATCTTTAACTATTCAGCGATAGCACGAGAAGGATTTATACAGTCAGGTAATACACACCGAACTAATTGGAAATAGACGTCTGTAACCGATGTCACTGCATCTATTACCTCCATTAGAATTTTTACACTTGGAAAAAGTGCTTTGTATGAAATATGCAGCTTGATGAAGTCTTTGTCTTCGGATTATCACTCAAAGATAGATCTCGAAAGAGAAATAACGGTGGACGAAGAGGACTAGCTCAGCCCTCGCGTGATGTTTTCTTCCCATGTATGAATCCGAATTTCAATCTGTCGTACAGTACAGTTTTTGTCGTAGATTTGTGTATAATATGAGCGCACATACTACCTTCCATATTTCCATCAAAGACAAACAATATTAATTGTTCATTTTATCACAGTAAAAACATGGGAACTAGTTTTTGTTATTTAAAAATCTTATAGGTCCTACGAGGCGGTGTCAGAACTGTAACCGTTTTCCTCAAAGGTCCAAACCATACAATCATAGATATAATGTTAGGCAAACCAAGCGGGCATTTTAAGACGGAAGCAGCAGAAGCAGGTAATGAAAACTCGATTTCCTCTTTTCTCCGATAAAATATGTTTCGTAATAGCTATTTGTTTCTGTTCTGAAGCTAGCCTCTACACTATGATCTAGAGACAGACAGACAGACATTTAAAAAATTGCTTGACCAGCAGACACATAAGACAGACATGTGAACATACGGGTGACATAGGCATAACGATGGAGAGACAGACGGACACATCTGATAAAGGGAACTTGCAGAATACTGTCAAAAGAACCTCAATGTACGTGCACTCTGTTTTTGCTTTGGTAAGCAATTAATTGTTCTCTTTTCATGTATTTACATGTACCTAGAAGTCTGACGGGTTAGATAGATGAATAAGAAAATTAGATGATACGTAGACTAGTAGCAATGCTGATATATAAATTGGTCTGCATAACAGTAATCGCTGCTTGTATATTTACACCCAATGGGGATAACGAAGAAAACTAAAAGTTAATAACAAATACTTTGGTTACGTAAGCAATTGATTAACAGGTAGTTACAGTTTTATTGCGATTGTTTTGCATACAACTTTTCTTTCTCTAGGTGACTATTCAGTATGTATAGACAACAAGTTAAGCCACTTCAAATCCAAATTAGTCCATTTTTACATGCTGACGTACGTCTTGATTAAGTTCGAAGAATACGTGAAAGAGCTTGCCACTGCTCACTTGACTGTGTCAAACTTCACGGTACTTACTAATAATTTCATCACTGACTTATAGGTTGGTTTTATCTATCAGCTGTCGTGGAAGGATATGTAATAGGCAGATGGTATTACGTATGGAAACTATATGAATTTTACAACGGAAATAAAGCGTACAAATCATTAGACTATCTGGGGTGGAATTGAAGGCTAGACCATTATTTTGAACCAGTCATAAACATACCTCAGAAGGTATACTGCCAGTCTCATTAGTGGTGATTTAAGTGTACGGACTGGAAATTGGCCAGTATTTTTATTTGCATTTGGTATAGTTCATATACAGAACAAATGGATGTAATGACACGAGAACAGGACTAAATTCTTTGGAATTGAAAATTAAATACTTTCTACTGATTTACGATTCGGAGTTGTACAGTCAGTAACTCATGAAGTACACGAATGGCAGCAACATTTTATCCATAAGGACTTGTGTTGCTGAGTTGACGAGTTGGCTTCTGGAGTGAGTTGATATTAACACTTCATCTGTACGACTGGAGTTGAGCATCCTGAATTTCCACATTTTCATTTCGTTATACTTGTAAAGACACATATTCGGTTATTGCTGATTAACTCTTCCACAGACAAAAAAAATTACTTTTTTCTTCTTAAGCTCGGTGTAGTGATCGCTCCGATGGCCTAAGTGGTTAGAGCGTCCGCCTCCGATGTGGAAGGTCGCGAATTAGAAACCCGGTCAAGTCACCCCAAGACTTATAAAAATTGTACTAGCAGCTGCCTCGCTTGGCGTTCAGCATTGAGAGGTTAGTGTTAGGACTGGTCGGCCTGGTGTCAGGATAATATGATTGGGTGGGACATGATGCTACATGTCTGCTGTATGATATCCAGTGCAAGGCATCACTATGAACTGTCAGACTGCAGACATCGTAGCGATATGACTGAAAAATTGTTGTTGTTGCTGTTATAGGGTTTAACGACATTTTTCAGCACAAGATAGGCTATACATGGCGGCCAGTGGTGGAGGAAAAACCAGGGAGAACCCAGAAAGAACCACCGACCCACGAGAAGCTACCGGCAAGCTTTCTCACATAACCACATTAGCCCGAGACTCGAACCCACGCAGACAGGGGTAAGATGGCCGTGATCCGTAACGGAGAGCGCTTTAGACCACTCGGCCACTCGGGGCCCCCCTGAAAAATTGTTAAAGCTTGGTTAAAAATCCAAACCACGCACACTTAAGCTATGTGATTGACAAAATAGAGAATAATGATTTTTATGGGAGTTATGGAACATTTTTGCTTCACAGTAGCATGTGTGTCAACGGTTCCAAATTTATGAAATATATAGTCTTCAAAGTGGCACTAAACTTTATTATAGCAGAGTACTGCGTGGAATTCTAGTTCAAATGGACGGTGATTCATTAGCCACCCGAAGGAGGTAATAAAAATGATCGAACTTTACCAACCTCAAAAGTCTGCGGTGATAGCCAAAGGACTGCATATGTCATAGATTACCGACTGCAAGTGATTTATCTGCACTACTGTCTGTCAAGGAGCTTTCAGAATTACAAATCTAAGGAATGTATATTAGACTTGTATTTGCATTGAGACTTGTACCTGACGTTGTACCCTACGGTATTTATGTAACCGATCTAAAAAAAAAAGGGTATACTGAGGCCCTCCATTCGTGCTTGAATAAAGTAAACTCATTCTGTCAATGTTGAAGTCACCACTGCACATACGACTAAACTTCGAATCATTTATTGCAAGAGAAACAATAAAATAAAATCATTCATGCTAAAATGGGCTATTTGTCCTTAGCAACTTTACAGCAATGGAATAAATAATACGTTTGTATTTAGATCTTAAAAGAAAAAATAAGATGCAAATGATCGTAAAACGGCATGACCTGCAGATTACACATTATTTTCAGTGTCTCTTCATCAGTACCTTGTTAGCATTATCATGAAGGTCAACTGGTAAATGTAAAGTAATTTAGGATTGGAGTAAAACTTACAGTACACGCACGCAAGCATTTATGCATGCATGTAATAAGTATGATCAGGTGTAACATGATCCCCACAGACTTTGAAAACTTGCGTAAAGTCGCATTTGCCTAAAGTTAATTACGGACAATACACGAGCTGCCATAGCTTATTTTCATTGCGTCGTCCGTCGGACGGAAAACGCTGCCACAGAAACAGACAATACAACTGACACAACGGCTAACTTGAAAATCTTTTTATTGCTATTCCACCGAAATGAATGGTCGTATTATCACGGAGTTTTCACTAAACAACATTCTATAATGTCCAGTTGATCTGAAAAATAAATGGTGCCATCTAATATCATATTGCTGTCACGGTTGGAAATCACGTTAACGTTATTCCTCCTGAACGAGAAGTGGTCCGAAATGAAAATGGTGCTGATATGACATAGATTGCGCTCCATGGCAGCTATGCTGAAATTATTGCTATAGCTATTCATCCTTTTCACCCGAAGATTTATTATAAAATCTAGTTTGTTCTAAGTTGGAATGGTGTACGATCCGATGTCCGTCATATGGGTCTTTTTGAAAATCTTGTCATTCCCACCTCTCTAGATGCATGGTCATAAAGACCAGAGGTTTCAACTCAAAAGACCATTTAAGGATGTTTATTTTTTCTTAAATATGAAAAAAATGCTGATCTGACATCCAGTATAGCCACCATGGTAGCCGTCTTGAAAATCTTGTTATTGCTTCTCCTGCTGAATTGGTGATCGTATTCAAGATTTTCACCCAAAAAAATGCGTAATGATGTTTAGTTTGTCTTAACGAAAATGGTTATGATCTTACACGCAATATGGCTGCCGCCGCAGTTACATTGAAACTCTTGCCGTTGCTAATAAGCATCATAAATTTATTCAACAATCCGCAGTTTAAAAGAAGAATCGGTATGATCTTCAATTTCTGACAATTCTGTTTAGTCTGTAGAGCATCAATACCTTTGAGGGAATCTTATTTATGTTTACTTTCGTCCATGCGAGCAAACGTGTATCACCTATTCTATCTTCTTTTCAGGCCTCCATCAACAGTGTCGAGTTGTCTATAGTCGAAGTTCTGAAACATCAAGCTACAACAAGGATGCAGTTTGTATGGCATTGGTATCTGGCTGAAAGAAATGTGAACTATGTACAATATTGGGCCATTCTACATTGCGCTGTATTTATCGTAACGTCTGTCTTCCAGGTTTATTTTGTTAGACGTTTATTCGGATACGTTAACGTTACTCCGACAGCAAAAACAAGGGCTTAAAATGTAAAGTTGGTCCTCTTTGTTCTTGTTTGTATCCAACCGTGCATCTTTGCAATACAAAAGTATTGAGTTAGTTTTTTAGGGATGAAAAATAATGACCAAGAAAGTTAACAGACTGACCTCTTGCATCCAGATACCAAGAACACGGAACCTATCGGCTTCCACACAATCGATGTTAGGTCGGAGTTGCAAGTATACGGAAAGATGATGCAAACGTTTCGAAAACGTATCTTAAAAATTAAAAATATTCTATTGTTACGACTCAAGGTCTTAAATTAACAGAAAAAAGCGAAACCATCGAGTTTAGTAAAATCAGCCAATATTTATTTCTTTAAGTTACCAAGAGAAAATTTAAGAGGAACGTTCAGTATTGTGAATTAAATCCCTAATTATATTAACAGTTTTATCACAAGTCCAAAAGTATAGTGTTCCGAAAGAATTCAGTGTTGAATGTGCTGATGTAATAGTGGTCTTGCTGTATCAAAATTATATAATCCAGAATGTCTTTGATCGAATTCATAATAATTCCAAAATAGTTTTTAAGTCCAAAAGGTCAATGAACACTTTGTAATTCCAATCAATAAGTAAAATAAGTTATTCCTCTGAACTTAAGATAATTTACCGCAACCTTATATATAAAGCTAAGACACAAATGATCTGGATGTGGGTCACAAGTTCTCTTCCAGAGCATTCTAAGTTTATAAATAACGCTAGACCTTTACTCGGATATCAGTAAGCATCCTATTCATAACTTTAAAAAAATTTCACAAATATCAGACACAAAAAATCTATCCTAATCATGATAAAGGTCAAGCACACAATGCAAATTAAATATACATAACACTATGCTTGGACGCTAAATTATAAGAAATATCTTGAATAGTATAGTCATATTATGCCACTTTTACCCATTTCTTTAAACTCTGTTGTAAAGAAGGATTATCGAAAAAAAAAAAACTTTGTAAATCTATATTTCCTTAAAATGATCAAGTATACAAAAAAAAAAACTGAACAAATTAATGAACAGTGTCTGTCGAAAAAATCTGTTTCATTAATTCTCTTATTAACTGTATGGTTGACAAGTATTCCCAAACTCACGGTACAAATATATGGTCTATGTATTTTAACTGTAAAGAAAATTATGTACATTTCAACTGTGGTCCAAAGGCCCAGACAGCCGTGGCAGAGATCACGGTTGATGACGGCCTTAATTGCTTATTTATGTGTAATATATACCGTAATACCAGACTCCTCTCACAAAGTAAATCAGGGACGCATTAATTGATGTATTCTATGCACTGAACTCCAGATACCGTTGACCTAGACTGCCGTGTCCTAGTGCTCTAGTAGATCATGTTTTTCATTTTTTTAATATATGTATAGTACACTACCACCATAAACACAGGCTGCCGTCATAGAGTGCACAGGTTATATCAGGGCCTTTATTATTCAAGCTACTTTTGATTTAAAAAAAAAAATAATCTTAACCCACTGTTGCCGGTGCATTATGCGAGGACAAATGTGGGTCTTTTTGCAGTTTTTTGCGCATTATACACCGCTGAATATGTAATCACTTTAAAAAAAGGTTTTATGGTTTCTCTGGCCCCCGACCTCAAAACTATACTTAGTAACAGAGGTGGACTTTTTTATTTCTAAGGAAATAAATGAAAAAAAAAAATCATTCTTTATAAAGTTTTCAAAGATGAGAAAAGATATTTAGCAGCAGTAAAACAAACTTTTGACGACAATATTTTTAGCTAAGAAAGTTATCCCATTAAAGAAGAAGAGTATTAAAAGGCAGTAAATCTTGCAGAAATAGGTTTACCAGGAATTCCTTACAAAACCAAATATGAGGTAGGGCAGTACTGCTAAAAAGATATGGGTAGTCTAGGCTAGTTTGGAAGCTTCCTTTTCCCCTAAACTGCAGTGCGTTTTGTGTCAGAAGTGCTTGATTGGGAAAGGGTATCACATGTTTACCTTTTTCAAATAAACGCCGATGATAACTGTGCGGTGAGATGCAGTAGTCAGCAGATCTGTATAGTATTAGATAAATTTAAATTAATTCCAAATACAGTCAAGTTAGTCCCTATAATTAAGGGATATGACAACAGTATTCAAGAACTAACTACCATAAACAAGAGATCCTATCATACTTTAAAAAAAAAAAAAAAAACTAATTGGGAGTGACACACTAAGTTTGCCATAGAATTTAAACAGTTATGGAAAATGTGGCGAGAAACTCTAACATTAGTGACGTGTCGCTAGAACTATCTAGATTCATGACAGACCTCAATTTGCAGCAGTATTCTCTTTATTGATTGGCTGCGATCGTGGGAAAACTTAACCCCACCTTCTGGAATTTTGTCTTTTCAAAGAACCTTTTGGCGGCCATGTTTCGATTCGGCTCACGAAAGGAATTGGGGAAAAATAGTCTCATCTATCTGAATATGGCTAATTTACCACCGTAGGGTCTTGTTTTGTCATGTATAACATAACATGAAAAATGCCTAAAACCCTAAGACATGAACAAAAACATCAATAATACGTAAAACTAAGGATATTTCTCATTTGATAGCGAATGTGTGGGGTGTGGCTGGGGGCGGTAAACCTGTAGAATGGAGTCACCCTATATACAAGCGTGACTTAAATGTTAACTTACAGAAGTAAATAAAACTCACCTGTTTCACAGAAGAATGTGGGCATATACCGGTCCCCAAACTGACAGAAGTTTATTCAAACACTGCACATTTGCACGGTAAATGTGATGCAATTCCAACTCAAAATGAGATTTGAGTACATATTCTGTAGTCTGCTGTTCCAAGTCGAGTACTGCAAATTTCTGGTCACAAATACATTACAGCAGATATGGGAATTTCTGTATCCAGTAAACCTTTCACATGGATATTGCAACAATGTAATGTTAAGTTGTGAAAGTGACCTGTTAAGTTACGTAAACATGAATCGTCTACTGCACTCTTTGGACATTCTGTGTTTAAAAATGATTTTGCCTGTGTAAAATGTTCTGTTTATTAGAACGGACGCTTGTTCTTTGACTTATAGTTTGTAAGAAAAGCAATCTACTTTTAAACGTTAATACTAGCTAAATTTTGTTTGGGACTATATTTTACGCACAACAAATGAAAGGTGTAACGTCTGTCAGAACAAAATTATTCGTTCTTTCTAAATAATTACTGAAATAAAAAATACATGATAAGAATCTCAAATGGCTAATGATATAATATTGAATTGGCGAACAAAAGCTGGACATTATTCAACTTGTCTCATAAATTCAATATTAAATTACCCATTTGAGATCCTCTATACAGGTCTCAAGGATTCGACTAATCTCGTGATTTCTCGATGTGGGTGGTATTCCATTCCTGGACAAGTTAAAATTACGGAAGCTTATTCAGATTTTGAACACTCCTGATACGTTATGTCTCTTAAGTTTTGTTAATACCTATGGTGGAATCGTTAATATCCCTAAGAATAGAACGTTTACCAAGGGTCCAGGTGAATCTCCTCTGAGACTAGATGCTTTGAGTTCATACGTATTTGTACGATCTAATTTCGTTGCGGCATCTTTCAAGGCCTCCGTACATTTAGCCACCTATTCCTCGCAGTCTGCTTCCTGAATAAGCATTGACAAAATTTGTTGAGGGGAATAAGAGAAATTTGAGGATCCGATTGAATATTGGCTATGTATAATGAGGTACATATTGAACCGATTATTATCGACAATTTACGCTAATCACTGAGCCACCGCACTTCCAACTCTGCTTGAAACATGTCGGCATTAAAACACGTCTTTGACAGTTCTCAGTGATGTATCTTGTCCACAGTTTAGAAGAACCTCTATCCGATTTCGAAAAATTAGGGTCCAAACATATGGCAGCGCTAAAAAAGCTCATAAGAAGACTACTTCTCAGATCCCCTATGGACCATATGGATTTGGACACAGATCCTTCTTTGTGATTTATTCAGAGAGGGTAGATTCTATTAACACTTCGCACAACGGGAACATTTGCCTACAACATTTTGTCCTGAATCCTTCGTGACAGATTTGTAGACGTTCATTTGCTCTAGCAGCAGAAAATATTTTGAAGAAATGTGAGAGATCGGAGGTTAAACAGATGGTAGTTATGAAAATCATTTTGATTTGGAGCATTATCCAATATTTTGTATCTATGCAAACGTTTTGGACTCCTTGAAGAGGGAATGACTACATCCGCATTGACCAATGGGAGAAGAATAAGGGACATCTAGGCTTGTTTAAGTATTGGTTGCAGAAAGATGACCGATGATGTAAATTATTTGGCAATGAATGCCCTGTTCAAGATATTTTATTTTAAACCCGTCTGGAGATGCCAGAACAGCTTTGAGACAACTGGAGGCAAACTTAGTTGCGAGGGCTGTAGCAAACATGGAGGTTAAACAGAATTATTCTATACATCATATCGGTAGATGCGTAGTATTTCCACAAATGAATTTGATCAAATCGTCTGCTGTCAATATTTTGTTTTTGACCCTTTATTTGACCTCCCATAGTTTGGAGCATGCTTCAACCCCTAGAATGTGTTTTGTCAAAAATACGTCAAGAGAAATAAGCACTATACGGAGGCTGGGATATCCAACTAATTGCACAATTAGGCTTATCTGAAATCACTGGTATACAAATCTTCATTTCATCCCTTTTGTGGCCATTCGTATCTAGGAATCCACTCAGACCGTTTGGATACATTGAGACCAAACGAGTCCGACCGAGTCGACAACATACGAGAGCACTTCTCTGCTGGCTATATGAAGCGAATAAATAGATATCAATGATTCTATGCTGGTAAAACTAAAATATTACTTACTTCAACACAGCAAAGAAGGATAAATCTTGACAAGTGATGAACTGTATCTGACATGGAAGGATAAAAATTTGCAAATGGTCTGTCATGATAGACTACTTGGTGTTTTGGGTAGATAATAACATATCATGGATTGAACATATCAACCTTATCAGTAAAAAAATTCAATTCAAGTTTATGGCTTCTCAGTAGGATAAGACATTTTCTCCATGAAAGGCACAGAAAACTATTTTATAACAGTTACATACAACCCTATTTAGACTACTGTAATACAGTATGGGGTAATTTAAATGATAAAAACTTAGCAAAGCTGGCACATCTTCAAAAAAGATCATTTGGGCTAAGATCAATCCAGAAAGCAAGGAAAACTTAGCTGGCAAGTTAAAAATATTACCTATCAAAGACTGAATCCATCTGAGAAAAGCCAAATTAATGTACAGGATATTCAATAATAGTGCTCCTGAATATTTACAATCACTATTCCAGTATAAGCTACCTGGTAATACACCCCACCTGCGATCCATGTCTACCAAACAGCATAAAATTCCCAAACCAAATAAGGAATTATTTTAAAAAGTTTCCAATACTCTGAACTTTGCTCTGGAATAGTATTCCAGTTGAGATTAGAAATGCCCGCTTGTAACAGGATTTAACCTGTCGTGTCGTGTCGTGTCGTGTCGTGTCGTGATGTGATGTGATGTGACGTGATGTGACGTGATGTGACGTGATGTGTCGTGATGCGATGCGATGTATATATATATATATATATATATAGTGATTCTTTCACGCTCCAAACACACGACTCATTCGATTACTCAACACAAACATTCACCAGTGAAAAAAAACAAACAAATGTGATTCATATTTTCAGATATGAAGGTAAGATTAACAAATCTCACGAAATGAAAGCAAGATTCAAATAAACAGTGAAAGCTATGAAAGCGAGATTCACATATCTCATGTAATGTAAACAACAATATTGTACTCAATTGAAACCACAATCAATTGAAACAAACATACAGCCCGTACAATCATAACCACGTGCGACTCAAATATTTGTAAAACTTGCTAATGAAACATCTTGACCTGGTTTACGTGTCCAATTGACAAATCGCACAGTTCTCCTGGATCCTTGGGTTGGTCCAAACTTGTATTGACCCCACGCTCCCCTTCATGGATCCAACATGTGCACAAGTTTACAAATCTTGTACTTCTGTCGTACACCCGCACACATACGCACAGCTAGATACAGCTACACATAGACACAGCTACCCAGCTGCGCTCCTACACAGCTACCCAACTGCACACCGCACATCTACACAGCTACCCAACTGCACACCGCACAGCTATCCAGCTGCACATCTACACAGCTACCCAGCTGCACACCGCACATCTACACAGCTACCCAGCTGCACACCGCACATCTACACAGCTACCCAGCTGCACATCTACACAGCTACCCAGCTGCACATCTACACATACCCAACTGCACATCTACACAGCTACCCAACTGCACATCTACACAGCTACCCAACTGCACATCTACACAGCTACCCAACTGCACAGCTACAATAAAACCAAACCGGTCGTAATAACAAGTACGGAATTAAAAACTAAAAATACGTGCTATTAAATTAAACTCTTATAGCAACTTGTAACAATTCAAGAGTTTACATCGTTTCAAATCCAAGTAATGGTAAAGACAACTTTTCACGCTATGGCATTAAAAATTGAATATGCTTCATATATCAAAAAAAATAACAATGCAACACTTACCCCTATGGCTGTAGAACGAATGGAGAATGTACACACCTCGACAAGATCCAAAAGACCAGTGTGTCAGTTAGATAAAGACCTAGTCTTAAATCTTCAGGGGAATGAGCATTAGTGAGGGTAAAATACCCGTGCATACCGTGCTTTTAGTGTCTCTCTCCGCAAGCGAACTACGACGGAATACATGTTAGTTCAGTCACTTAACTAAAGAAAAACAATTATCCACCCTAGGTAACGTTGTACGCATGTACGACGAACATAATCAAATTGTTCTAAGGCGAAACCAAGTTATTTCTTGCCTTATTCTGTGACACCGCTCTATTTCCTTCTTCTTAACCCAATATATCCAGTGGCTTCAGAGATGCAGCTAAAATAAATAAATTCCTTTGTATGAGGGCCTCAAGGTAGATTAGTTCTTAGCTAATTGTGTTATCCTCTTTAAATAAAGTCATTATTATTATTATTATTATTATTATTATTATTAGTATTATTATTATCGCCACTTTAGACTACGTGAACTGATGCCTAAATTGTTTTGATCTGATCTTTCCTTTCAAAGTTTGCAGCTCAGTATCTGATTCAACAGCAGAAAAGTTAAGAACAAATTCGAGCAATCGGAGGCCGAATCTATGTCAGTTCCAAACCTCCAGTAGGAGGATTATCTATCCCTGTCTACGTGTAAATCTTAATCCTAACATACTTGCCCTAAACGTATTAGTGTGAACACCCGTTTGAGATTTTGTATATATGGTTCCGTCTTTGACTTTAGAAGAAGGATTGATGAAATTCGAATCGGAGAAACTGTCTTTTTAGCAATATACATTTCTACTTACCTCATTATAATGCATTAGAAGTATGGCCACCACGGCTAAGATGTTTTTATTTTTTATTCTTTTTTTGTAATAAAAGTTCTAAAAGTTTTAAAATTTGTCTGCCCATCAAGGTTGCATCAAGATAAGAGTGATATCCTCTTTGACAGGGGATCAACGCTAAATTACTTCTTTGCTTCCTTTACTACTGGGACGGATATGCTAGCTCTGTCAGATTTTTGTTAACCGTGGGAGGCTGGGACGCTGTACCTGTATTATGATCAAGTACGTGTCATCATATATATTTTACTCTGAACACTGGTTTCATGCTTTGGGAGAATATATAAGTAGTGGAGCAAACTAACATTCCTTACCCGGAGAAGGCCCAATCGCCTGTCTCCTAATGTAAGTGAAGCAGCGCTAAAATCGTGTGACTCGAGTTAGCAACTCAGTAGGGTGGATTGACGAGGCGCGTCTCAATTTGAGTGTCATTCCTTCAAACAGTCTGACACGATCGTTTGCGTGAGAACGGTATACCGTGCTAAGTGATAAACAGACTGACAGAGTAGGCACAGTTCCTGTTAAAGAGACTGGCCCCAGTCATATGGGGTGATACGCCCATACGTGACTTGTAGGGAAGTTGTTTTATCTAGTAAATCCAGCGGAAGTTTAGATGCGTCATTGTGAAGCTGCTCTACGGTCCAGGCAAGTAGCATGTTTCGCAGCTGGTATAGTTACCAGATAAAAATAATCATACCTCAAATACGACAATATTTAAAAAAAACAGCGAATTCGTGAAGAGAAAATCAATATTACCTTGATTTTCAAAATTAATATTAATAATATTTCTACTCCTATTAGGGCCAGCCTTAGGCCGATTGGACCGATTGGCTCACAGGGGCCCCGCACGTTAGTAATATATATATATATATATATATATATATATATATATATATATATATATATATATATATATATATATATATATATATATATATATATATATATATATATATATTACTTAGTTTTAAAATTCTTTTTTATTTTATTTTGTTTATTACATTTTATTGTTATGATTATTTTCACGGGATTTGATATTTTAGAAAAAATATCAATCTGATTAGAACGTAAAAGTATGACTTAAGCATTATTTTTTAGCTCACTTGGTTCATAGAATTTGTAAACATCGAGTGAAAACGATTGGTCATTATCAAGGTCATGTTCTGCTTGCGTGAGATTTCTAATTTGTAAACAACTTTTTTTTATTGAATCTTATAGTAAGATTCGTTAAATTCTTTATAGCGTACTTGTAAAATAGCATATTTTCTTTATTGCGCTGTTCAATTTAGTGAGCATGTGGCCCGTCACATGAGCCACCGTGTGATCTAAAATCGCGACTTAAAACAGCCATTTGTTAGTAGATCGATCCAGTTGTATTTTAAACCTTGAAGGCTCAAGAGGTTTTTATTGTTGTTGCCATTTGAGTTGATTTTCGTATTTAAAATAATTTATTCACCCTGGGAAATATTCTACTTCAACGAAATACTTGGACAAAGATATTCAGTGGAAATTTATTCTGGAATTTTAAACGGCAACATTATAAATTGTTATTCAACGAGCAATTGTTGCCGTTAGTACAACGACCTCATCTGACGTCATTGCCTTCCATATTGGAACTTCATAGAGATTCGAACCTGGATTCAATTAAAACTGTTTAGTGATAGAACTTGTATTTTTCAAGTTTAGGATTAATTTTTTGGTTATATTCACAAACCGTAAGTCTTATTTCATATTTTTATCTTGTTTTCTAGGGAAATAAATTATTTAGTTAAAATTTACAAAGCTTGTTGACTTCACTCTTTTCTTTTGTTACATTTGCACAAGCCTACACGTAACAAGAGAAAATTGGGGTTGCTCGTCTTGGGATATATGAATTTTGGCTAAAATATTTCAGAAAATTGTTTTTTGAATTTAAATTCCCCGTGTTTTTAAATCCCAAGTACTATTCTACATTTTGTTTGAAATCTCTAATGAAAACAACAGGCTTTCATTCACAATGTTATTAAAAGTGGAGACTTTTCTTTCTAGTCCTACTCAGGAGCAGTTGGATAGTTTGAAAAAAGATGAGCTGCTTGAACATGCCAGAAAATACGATCCTTCTGAAGCAAAATCTTCCTTAACGAAGCAAGAAATTAAAAACATTTTGATTCAATATTTGGTAGAGGAGAATGTTCTTGATAAAAGTGTTTTGGCTTCGGTTAGAAAGTCGGTATCAGATTCTGACATAAAAGTAAAGGAATTAAAAATGAAATACAAGATGGAATTGGAGTTACGGAAGCTCGAGCTTCAGAAAGAGGAAAAACAAATGCAGTTACAATTTGATAAAGAGAGAGAGAGAGAGAGAGAGAGAGAGAGAGAGAGAGAGAGAGAGAGAGAGAGAGAGAGAGAGAGAGAGATATATATACAGTTACAATTTGAGAAAGAGGAGAGGCAGAGACAGGAAAGAGAGAAAGATAAACAAATGCACTTGGAGTTTCAAAAAGAACAAATGCACGTACAGATGCAAAAAGAGGAGGATGAAAAGGAATTTCAAAATAAAATGAAAGAAATGGAGCTGGCAAGTGAAAAACAAGATTTCATTTCACATACAAATTCACGTTTTGACATTACAAAAAATATTAGGCTTGTCCCCCTTTTAGCGAAAAGGAAGTAGACAAATATTTTATTTTGAAAAAGTTGCTGAAAATTTGAAATGGCCAAGGTAGCATTGGACTGATTTATTGCAATGTGTACTTTTTGGCAAATCCCAAAATATCTATGTATCCCTGTCAGTACAGCAGAGTTCTGACTATGATTTGGTTAAGGAGTGCATCTTAAAGGGTCATGCGTTAGTCCCTGTGGCTTATCGGCAAAAATTCAGGAACTATAAAAAGGAAGCTGGACAAAGTTATGTCGAATTTGCAAGAGAAAAAGAGCAGTTATTTAAGAGATGGTGCTTAGCCAAGAAAGTTGAACATGATTATGAAAGTCTCGAACAACTTGTATTACTTGAAGAGTTCAAGAACTGTATTCCTAATGACATTAAGAATCATCTTGAAGAGCATAAGATCGAAACCTTGGAAAATGCTGCTCTTGCTGCTGATGAGTATTCCTTAACTCATAAAGTTCCTGTTGTAGGCAAATCATTCACTCAGCAGTCTACTGGTAGAAAGGTATTTCACCCTATTACGACTCCTTCTAAAATTCAGTCTGGCACAAATTTTAAAAATCAAGCTTCTGATAAACTTGATTTAAAATCCTTGTCTCTTCCTACGTGTACCTATTGCAAGAAGAAAGAACGTCATTTCTGATTGCTTCAAATTGAAATATAGGCATCAGAATCAAGATAGACCTGTCCCAAATGCTCTTATTTCTAAGAGGTCAAGGTCACGGTCATGTATTGAAAGCAATACATTTGTTGGGTCTAATAAACCCCAGTCTGATTTTATTATGGAAAATTATGAGCCATTCATGTCGAAGGGTTCTATCTTGCTCTTGGGTGATTTGGCCAATCCTATCCCTATTAAAATTTTAAGGGATACAGGAGCTTCTCAGAGTCTTTTATTATCAGGTGCTTTGCCTTTTTCTGAGAAGTCCTGTTCTAATGAGAGTGTTCTCATTAAGGGAGTAGAGTGCGGCTTTGTTAATGTTCCTCTCCATTCTGTAAATTTGTCATCAGACTTAGTTTCAGGACCTGTGACAGTCGATATAGTGTCTAACTTAACCCGTTGAGGGCATTCATTTGTTACTAGGTAACGACCTAGCTGGAGACAAGGTTGTGGTTAATCCACTTGTAACTGACAAACTTTCTTTAGATCAGAAAGTTGATCCTATTGAAAAAGAATACTATGATTTATACCCAGCTTGTGCAGTTACTAGAGCTATGACAAAGAAAGCTCTTGAGAATGATTTTGATAAGGACAGTATTCCATTAGCTGACACATCTATTGGTCAGGCTTTTGACGAGATCACTTTCACTCCTTGTTTGGATCAATCGAAAGGTATTGATCACTGTGATCCTCTTTTAAATACTCATTCTCTTTTATCTAATCAGGGTGACAAACGATAATCACTTGTCGTCGAACAGGAAAAAGATCCTGAGATCTCCTGTTTATTTCAGAGGGCCATTAGTGAAACTGAAGCCACTAAAGTACCTGTCTGTTATTTTATTTAAAATGGAATTCTTATGAGAAAATGGAGGCCTCCCGAGGTACCTGCTAATGACGAGTGGTCAGTGAACTGTCAGATTGTAGTTCCAAAATCTTACAGACAGGAAATACTTAGTTTGGCCCATGAAACTCCTCTGGCTGTTCATTTAGGGATAAATAAAACTTACCATAAGCTCTTGACTCACTTTTATTAGCCAAAAATCAAAAGTGATGTTTGTAAATTTTGTAGATCTTGTCATACTTGTCAAATGATAAGAAAACCCAATCAGAAGATACCTAAGACTCATCTGCAACCTATTCCTTCATTTGACGAACCATTTAGCAGAAATATGGTAGATTGTGTTGGTCCCTTACCTAAGACCAAGTCAGGCAACTAATATCTGTTGACCATTATGTGTGCGTCAACAAGATTCCCAGAGGCAATTCCTTTGAGGAAAATTAAAACAAAACCATAGTAAAAGCTTTGTTAAAGTTGTTTACTCAATTTGGCCTTCCTAAATCTGTCCAGTCGGGTCAAAGGACAATTTTTATGTCTGGAATTTTCCAGCTTGTTATGCTTGAATTTGGCACTCAGCAATTCAAGTCAAAAGTGAAATTATGGTTTCACAGAACTTCACTTGAGAGAAGTTTTGAGTCTTGTAATAGAGTCAATTACCTCTTGCTCATTCTTCAAAATTTTCTTCAAATTAGGTTTTACTGCTCTTACAAAGTTAAGAAGAAAATGAATGAGTTAAAATTATAATAATAGTACTCTGATCTAAATAAATTAATGGAGTACTAGTATATTGAAAGAAATAGCCAAGTAAATCATGCAATTAATTTAGTTGTACCTGTCCCATAAACTGAGGATTCAAGTGAAGAAATTCAATCGGACTCCGTTGATCTTGGAGCAACAAATCTTCGGAATTCGGAAATTATGAAAAATCTGGACCAGAAACTTTTACATTTGCAACAACAAAAAAAGAATGAACCTAAACAGTTATTATTCGAATATGAGCACTTGTTTCCAGATATTCCTACGAGGACAAACAAAACTTTTCATGACGTTGAAATGGTAAATTCAAAACCTGTGGAACAACACCCATACAGGATGAACCCTCTCAAACATGAATACTTGAAAAAGGAAATTCAGTATTTGCTGGAGAACGATTTCATTGAGCCCAGTAAAAGTGATCGGAGTTCACCATGTATACTTGTTCCGAAACCAGATAAAACTTTCCGTATATGCATTGATTATAGGAAGGTGAACAGTGGGACAAAAACATTCATTTCCATTACCAAGAATCGATGACTGTATTGATAAAATTGGAAATGCCATGTACGTCACCAAATTTGACCTTCTGAAAGGATTTTGGCAAATTCCACTAACGGAAATGGCAAAGGAAATTTCGGCATTTGTGACTCCAGATGGACTCTATCAATAAAAAGTAATGCCGTTTTTGTGATGAAGGGTTCCCCAAGTACTTTTCAACGCTTGATGAATATGATTACCTCTGGTCTAGATAATTGTGGTGCCTACATCGATGATGTCATCATCTACAACGACACCTGGAAAGAACATATAGCCACGATTCGGAAATTCTTCGACAGACTCACTGATGCAAATTTGACAATCAATTTATCTAAAAGGGAGTTCTGCCGTGCTTGTGTAACTTTTCTAGGACACATAGTGGAACATGGTCAAATTAAACCTATTGATGCTAAGGTCAAGGTTATCTCTGAATTCCCTGTGCCTGTCAGTAAAAAGCAACTGATGCGATTTTTGGATATGGCTGGATACTATCGAAAATTTTGTTCAAATTTTTCTAATATTGCTGAAACCCTGGCAAACTTGTTAAGTAAAAACAAAAACAAGTTTCTTTGCACTGAAAATGTCAGGAGGCTTTTGATAGGTTAAAGGCCATACTCAAAAGTGCTCCGATTCTTACAGCTCCAAATTTCAATCAATCTTTTAAATTATCTTTTGATGCAAGTGATGTTGGGGTTGGGGAAGTATTGATTCAAGAAGATAGAAACGGTGTTGATCATCCAGTGTGCTATTTCTCTACGAAATTAAATAGGCACCAAAGAAATTACTCAACAATCGAGAATGAAAGTTTGGCTTTAATATTGGCATTACAGCATTTTGAAGTTTACATTAGCTCAGCTCCTTCTCCGGTTGTTGTGTATAGTGATCACAACCCCCTTACTTTCATCGACAAGATGAAAAATGAATATCAAAGGTTATCAAAGTGGAGTTTGTTTTTACAAGAATATAATCTCGACATCAGGCAAATCGAAGGAAAAGACAATTTAATTGCGGATGCACTTTCCCGTGTATATAAATATTATTTCATGTACACTTTGTATAATTCATGAGAGTCTTCTTATGTTATTTTTATTTTACCTCATGCATAATTTACATATGTTAAAAAGAAAGCTTTATTACATAAATCTTTCTTTTTCTTTATGGGGGACGTATATGTAATTTAATTGCTTGTGTGTTAGTTTTAAATTTTTGTAAATTTTTTTTTTTGTTTCATTACATTTTATTGTTATGATTATTTTAACGGGATTTGATATTTTTGAAAAAATATCAGTCTGATTAGAACGTAAAAGTATGACTTAAGCACTATTTTTAGCTCACTTTGGTTCATAGATTTTGTAAACATCGAGTGAAAACGATTGGTCATTATCAAGGTCATGTTCTGCTTGCGTGATGCCTCTAATTTGTAAACAACTTCTTTTATTGAATCTTATAGTAAGATTCGTTAAGTTCTTTATAGCGTACTTGTAAAATAGCATATCTTTTTATTGCGCTGTTCAATTTAGTGAGCATGTGGCCCGTCACGTGAGCCACCGTGTGATCTAAAGTCGCGACTTAAAACAGCCATTTGTTAGTAGATCGATCCAGTTGTATTTTAAACCTTGAGGCTCAAGAAGTTTTTATTGTTGTTGCCATTTGAGTTGATTTTCGTATTTAAAATAATTTATTCACCCTGGGAAATATTCTACTTCAACGAAATACTTGGACAAAGATATTCAGTGGAAATTTATTCTGGAATTTTAAACGGGAACATTATAAATTGTTATTCAACGAGCAATTGTTGCCGTTAGTACAACGACCTCATCTGACGTCATCGCCTTCCGTATTGGAACTTCATAGAGATTCGAACCTGGATTCAATTAGAACTGTTTAGTGATAGGACTTATATTTTTCAATTTAAGGATTAATTTTGGATTATATTCACAAACCGTAAGTCCTATTAGTAGTAGTTAAGAAGGAGGATCCTAAACCAAAAGCGGATTCTAGACCAGAGACACCCACCCCTTCAAAATAAATATATTCTGACATTTTTTTCACCACCTCTCCTCAAAAAACCACCCTCATCCAAATTTTCAGTAAAGTAATAGGTGGATCCTAAACCAAACCTATTTTGTAATTTTATTAAGGAGTAATTTTCAGCTCAAAATAAGACTAAAAATATTTTATTTGAGTGGCCAGAAATTTGTTTTGATACCCCACCCCAATGATTTGATGACATTTATTGAGTGATATATAAATATTACTATACTACTAATCTACTATAAATATTTGTTGAATAAAAATAAAAATAATAGTCCCCAGTGAGGACTGTTTTTTTTAAGACAGCACAAACACATTGTATGATTATGATTATATATACATATGATTTTATGATTATGATTATATATACATATGATTATGACGGCACAACACATAATATATTTTTTGCAGACGGCACAAACATAAACTTAACTATGGTACTTATCCTAAGAGACAGTACAAACATAAACTTACTTAACTTAGCTCTAAGGACAGCACACACAAACGGGGCCTTCTCTACGTTCAACAGATTTCTGCACACTCTCCCCCAAATCAAAACCCGGGGAGTGCAAAAGTACACCCACTAAGTGGTGACATGGTGGGAGAGTGTTTCTTCTGTTGAAGTTCGAGCTTTGGGAGAACCTCAAATTCTATAAGGTTGTATTGTATATAAGCTGACTAATAGTTGGAAGTCTAAAAGTAGCTTACACAATAGGCGTGGTTTATTTGTTTTGTATTTTTTTTAATCTTAATTATTATCGTTACAAATATATGAGCGAAGAAAGAAACTGGATAAAATCATGAAAACGAAGATAATGTTTCTTTAAAAAGACAACAAAGAAAACATTATTTATCAGTAAATAAAAATAAACAAAATACAAGGTAAATAAGCAGAGTTGTCTCCTTAAAATACAAGGAAGACAGACTTCTAGTTCTGATACAAGGCTTTATATATTACACACAGACAGACAATCTGGAAATTGATACTCTACATCATCTAAGCTTTATAAATTACAGACGCAAGTAATATATAAATTACAGACAGGCAGTCTGGAAATCAATAAATACGTCGGCCAAAATCGATGAAGGACACCTGTTTCAGTACGGCCTTATACACAAACATATATTTCTCGTTATAAGGTTTTAAGATTACTATCAGAACACAGCTTTACATTACAAACAAACAGACAGTCTAGAAGTTGACAAATAGCCTGCATTAGCTAAAGCCTTAACGAACGACGTCAAATAAAAAACAATAATGTATACCTACACTATATGCTATGTTCGATAATCACATATGATTTACACTAGCTGGAAGACGTATTATCTCCCGTTTTAAAACATAAATAAGACAGAAAAAGTTGTGTTTCTTTGACTGTTAACTCCATAGACTAATGTTAAATTTCCGAACACTATTTTAAAATTGAGACAAAATTAATTAAAGATATCACTGCTAGTACTTACATAATGCTCAAGTGCTAAAGTATTAATTCCGTCTTTACAATATCTTTTATCATCAAAATTACTTAGTCCACGTTTAATAATCGTATCAGTTTCAAGCTTATGAAGATTCGTTCTAATGACATTTGTCTTAATAAAACTGAAATTATTGTTTAGTGCTGATTTAAAATCATTAAAATTCATCATCCTTTTCACATATCCTCGAGGAATACCTTTCGCTTTCTTTGTCAGTTTCTTATCATCGAGAATAACGGCGTACATTTTACTTCGAAGCCCAACAAACTCTCTCACC
Organism: Megalonaias nervosa; assembly: GCA_016617855.1. Classification (NCBI taxonomy): domain Eukaryota; kingdom Metazoa; phylum Mollusca; class Bivalvia; order Unionida; family Unionidae; genus Megalonaias; species Megalonaias nervosa. The sequence continues at coordinate 4,332 of JAECUM010094813.1, read as the reverse complement.
GGAACAAACATAAACTCATCTTTCATTTTACCAATAACTTTTTTATTCACATCATTATGAAATCCACTACTCGCTAGATAATCTGATAAATCAAATAAATTTTTATTGTTATAAATATCCTCATAGACATCTTCACATTTTATATTATAAACTAGCGAATCTGTATCAGTAAATAGCAACTCCGAATCTGGCCACTGCTTTTTGGTAAAATTATAGTGAAAGTCGTTCATTAGCCACTTTGATATATCAAGTACAGCTGCACCAACATAAATAGGTTTATTTAACTTTAAATTTGTCTTTCGTCGTTGTATTGCAACAAGATTTTCATTAAATATTTTCATGCTGACAAAACCGTCATCGTTAACTAATTTATTTCTGCGATTTACATCATTAACAATTTCTATCGAAACTCGTTTTCTAATGTTTTCCATTGTCTTTCCAAAAACCGAGTTATTCATTAACTTAAAAAAGTTTTTCTCAGAGTCGGTCTTAGCCACAGCACGACGTTTGGTATTTAAGTCAATATAATTTGACATCCACCTAGACTGATTAAATTTTAGCACACGATGGACTTTTCTTAGAATTAGTCCAGCATCTACTGCTTGTTTTAAATTTTTATAATGTATCACGTAATTTCTTTTATTTAACAAATTTGGAACTAACTTATTAACAACGGAATTTTTTGCTGTTGTCATGGCTCGTTGCTCAGGTGAGAGTAAACTGTAATCTATCATCATCGATTCTGCACAAAATGGGTAGTCGTTATGTAGATTATGTAACGAACTAGGGTAATCTAGATCGACTTCAACAAAATAACTGACATCGGAAAATTATTAATTTTTCTGGGTAAATCTTTTTCAGTTTCTTTAAGAAATTGATCTGGAGTTATCCAATGAAATCCACCGCAGGGCATTGGCTCTGACATGGCCCGACCATACAAATTGACACAATCTAGATAAATAATATGATTAGATGGGAGATTTTTATCATAATTTTTTAGATATTTATTATTAGCTACTGCATATTTTTTTGGTATGACGCTAATTCCGCCTCTGATACCTTTTTCAATAAAATTAAACATATCGGCATCTGTCAAGAGATCCAATTCTATTTTGCTTGTTGTTAGTAGAGCGTCCCATGACAACCTCGGAGCAGAATAATACCAACAAGGATCTAGTCCATAATTGTTGTAGCTTACTCGACGAAAACTTTCAAAAACATCTGCTAGTAGTAATGAATCTGTTTTTAAATATAAATCATGATAAGCACCAAATGTTCTGCAGTTAAATTTATTCCAAATATTTTGTGCATATTTATACTCGTCGTCTGTAATATCTTCATTTTTGAGCTGTGAGTAAAATTTGTCTTTGCTAGGCAGAGAAGTTTCATCAAATCTGCTCCAGTCGTCTAGATACTCATGTGGAAAGACACATTTTTTGTCAGATTGATATAGTTTTCACCAAAGCAACTTCGCAGACTATTAAAAGTGCTACAACTTTCTACGAGCTCATCTAATGATGCTGCCATAAATTGCAGACTGTCAATAAAACGTAATTTTCCGAGAGTAATTGACATATATTTTTCAAAATTATTTGGAATACATTTTATCTTATTATTTAGTTTTAGTTTAGATTTAATTTCCTCATTGCCAAAAGCTTCTACAATGATATGACTATCATAGCCACGAAAGTTATGTAAAACGACAGGTATAAACTTTGGTGCATGAAATTTTAAATTACAATTATTATGAGCCGCTCCACGATACTGACCAGTTAAATGACAATGATCACGAACTTTATCACCTGAACCTTGTTCAGGCAATGATTTTTGCAAATATGACAATTGACCGCTTCATCAAATTCAAGTTGCTGTTCAGACGTTATTTTCATTGGAGCTGTCTTAAATAATTTGTTAGAAATTTCATTAACTTCATCTATAAGATTTTTTAGTAACCATACCGCCGGACTTTCAGATTTACTATCTTTACATCTATATAACTTTACTGGACATGAAAACTTATCGTCGATGCAACAAACTGTTTTATAAGCTACTCCGCAAGGAACATGTTGCTGTATTTTTCTTGTACTTGATTTATTAGGATTATTTTCAGCGCCAGCTACTGGAAAGAGTAGACACTCAAAATCGGCATAAATAACGAAAGGTATATTTAGCTTATGATCGTAGTTCTTAAATTTTAAGACTTTTTCTTTTTCGCTGGGCATAGTTATTCTTTGAAAGTTGACAAAGTATTTAAGATATTCCTGTAGTTTTTCAGGTTTAGAAAAACCTTGTAAGCATCTGTAACAGAAATATTTCTTTTTTTTATTATACTGTCCGCCACTAAGCCGTTAAAGTTTTTTATCCAAACGTAATGTCCTCGATAAAATAATAAATTTATTGTCTTTTGTGTAGCAGTCTCTGAAATATATCTTGGATAAACATTTTCTCGCTCATCTAGTCCGAAAACATTTACTGAAATATTATTTTGTTTCTTCAAACTTTGGTATCTGATTTTCTGACACTGGAAAAGTTATTCCGTTGAGATCTAGTTCGTCTTTGTATGGCAAATGCTTTTCAATTCTATCATTATGGTCAATCTGAGGATGTTTCGCAGACAAAATTGCCCAACGAAAACACTGGTCGTCGTTGTTTTTAACATTTATACAGCATTTTTGGTTTTTAATTTTTTTAGGGAGATCAACGTAAGAACTACCTCGCAGTATGTTATATTTTGCTGTGTGAAATAAAACTTCTTTTGTCATTTCAAATTTCCAACCTGACCCAGATGAAGTAAATTCCTCCAATTTTTTATTTATTTCTTGGTGTATTTCAGCGGCGACTGTGGCAATATTTGTTCCAGTTAATATTTTTCGTGATTTAGCTGTTAGATATGGTTCGTAAATTTCTCTGTCGAAACTTGTATTTTCAAAAATTATATCAAGTATATCTTTTTCGACTACATGTAATTTTGATAAAATCGTATGATATTGTACTATTAGTTTGATGCTTTTGTGAGCTACAAGTTCTTGAGCTATAACAGGTTGTAAAAGATGATATAAATTTGTAGAGTTAAAATTTGCTAAAACAGTTTGATTATCAAATTTGTAACTGTTGTCGTATCCGGAAAATGCACTAGCAATTTTTTTCTGCTTTGATAATGCTCTTTTTGGCAATATCACGCAATTTTAACATTATATTATATATATAACATTTTTATATTTAATTAAAAATTACGTAAAAAATCAATTAGAGATATAAAATCTTTATAGTATAATGACAGAAATTTTGAGATATATGAGACTGACAACGAAAGAGCAAGAAGCATATCATGTTCACCCGAAGTACAACTTATATGCTGGAAATGAACTTGGTTCGGTTATTAACATAAAATCTAAAACATCTATTGGCAGACCAACACCAGCTGGAATGATAATTTCAGTAAAAGGTGATAATACAGATAGAATTGAAATGTTTAGAAAAGATTTTGTTTTTACTTTGTTCTGCGATGATATCCCAGTTGGACAAAGAGTATATAGAGTAAATGGCTCGATTAGCGATGATAATATTGAAAATTTAGCATTACAAGATGAGTATCAACCTCATCCGGTATTTGATTTATATGAGGCAAATGACAAAGGAATTATACGAAATAGAATAACAAAAAAAGTTGTTGGAAATTTGAGTAGAGATGGATATTTACATGTGATGGTACGTGGAACTAAAACTGATAAAATTTGTTATCTATCACATCGTTTTGTGTACGAAACATTTAATGGCGCTATTCCAGATAATTTAATTATCGACCATATTAACACCATAAAGACAGATAATGGGATTGAAAATTTTTATCTAGTTACACAACAAGAATACACCCGACGTGGAGCTAATTCTGATGGATCTAATTTTAAAGATCCAAAATCAATTATTTCAGTAAATATTGAGACTGGAGAAGAAATGAAATTTAGATCAATAACAGCTGCCGCAAAATATCATAAACTTGATCCTCGTGCAGTAAAATGTGTAGCTGACGGTAAAACTAAATCAGCAGCATCAAAGTCAACATTTGATAGATTTAGTTTCAGATATGATGATTAATTATATTTAGTAATTCTGTCTTAGTAAGACAGCTATAAGCAAACATCAAAACATCATCGCGATCAAATTTTAATGTTATAAAAGTACTATCATTAAGATTATTTTTTTCTGCTGCTGATAGTAATATTCTATCATTTTGGCCAGGCATTACAATAACGTCAACAGAATATGCACTATAACCCGACAGACATTTTCGAACTGCTTCGGCTAGTTCCTTGTAATTTAATATATTAACTT
>JAECUM010094810.1:0-35636 GCA_016617855.1 Megalonaias nervosa | reverse complement strand
CCTTCTTCAGCAAAAGGGGTGAGTGTTGGAGTGCAGGAAGGTCTGTGCAATTACATTGTTTTAACTTCTAATGGTCGAATTTAGTCTGTGGCTTGTCGTATTTGATCGGAAATCAAAGGAGTGGGTGGGTGGGAGCTAGTTGTTGTTATTATTAGGGTGTAAAATGTTGGTATACTTTGCTCCCACAATTTTCATTAGTTACTGCTTTTTTGTCCAATAACAGTGATTGTTTAGTGCAACTAGTCTCCCAGTTTTTGATGGATTGCCATGAAACTTAGAAAATATTATGGTCATTACCTGAAGATTCGCATATCAACAGATCTCCTTGCTAGTGGACCAACAATGTCTGCTTGGTGATTGCCCTTTTGTTGCTTAATACATCGTTTGATGATCTTTTTATGACCCTTTCTTTTACTATTGGATCCTTTTCTTCATGCAGGAGAGGTGGGGTGTATTTATCCTTCATTAAGTTTCTTAAAAGCAATTTGCTTGAGTATATATATATATATATATATATATATATATATATATATATATATATATATATATATATATAATCAGATGTGCCAGCTTTTATTGTATTGAAGTGGGACAGTTGGTCATGATCGAGGTTGGGTATGTAAAGTGGGATTATCGCACAAGCTAATGCTACCAAAAATTATGTATAATCTATCAGTGGCATCATTTTTGAAAAAGTGTTTCTTTTTCAGAAAACAGTAACCTCATTGTGTGTGTGTGTGTGTGTATATATATATATATATATATATATATATATATATATATATATATATATATATTAAATTTATTAGTAACTGATGTTGTATTTTAAGCAATTTGGACAATTGAAGAAAACACAGAATGACTAATATTTAAGAATGAAAATTAACTTGTATTTTTTCCTCGAAATAAAAGAAAGTGTTCAGTATGAAAAGCTTACTACTAATGCTGAAAACAATATTATAGTCTTACAGATTTTATTTACCAAATATATTAAAACTTAAAAGTCTTTTTCTGTCTAGTCACTAGATTTTAATTTTTCGTTGTACAAAATGGAAACATTTTTTCACTTGTTTTAGATCTTTGTTTGGTCCCACTTCAGAGCAGTCACACAGTGTGTTCATTTTGACACTGAGGAGAGCACCAATTGTTTCATTGTTCAAATTGTCTCAACAGTCTGTTTGGATTTTTCACACTGCTAAGAAACATCTTTCTGTATCTGCATTATTATGTGGGAGCCACAATGCATTATTGTGTGGGAGCCATAATGCATTACTCTGTGGGAGACATATGCATTCCTCTGTGGGAGACATAATGCATTACTGTGTGAGAGACATAATGCATTTCTGTGTGGGAGACATAATGCATTTCTGTGTGGGAGACATAATGCATTACTGTGTGGGAGACATAATGCATTTCTGTGTGGGAGACATATGCATTCCTCTGTGGGAGACATAATGCATTAATCTGTGGGAGACATAATGCATTTCTGTGTGGGAGACATAATGCATTTCTGTGTGGGAGACATAATGCATTAATCTGTGGGATACATAATGCATTTCTGTGTGGGAGACATAATGCATTTCTGTGTGGGAGACATAATGCAGCAAATACCTACTCCAGCAGATACAGTACACACAATGATTAATATAGATTCATATCTGCAGTTCTGAGCAAAATGTCATTGAAAGGAGTTTGACCATAAATAAATGTTGTTTGAGATCAGGATTTAAGAATCCCAGTGCTTTTAGATTAACATTTTTAAATAGAGATTTCTGATAAGTCCCCATGCCCACTGCAATGATGTCATCCAAATGTTAATTACTTGCATTCTTGAAATCAGCATCAATAAAGTTCAATGTTATTGCAGTAGTTTTGACAAACTTGCATGTGTTAGCCAAATGACACACACATCCCAAAAGCATACACAAAGGCTGCATTTCTCTGATTCTTGATAACACAGAATTGTACTTTCAGATCATGACAACCGCTCCGGTGGCCTAGTGGTTAGAGCGTCCGCCTCGGATGTGGGAGGTCATGGGTTCGATCCCCGGCTGAGTCATACCAAAGACTTACAAAAATGGTACTTACAAGCTGCCTTGCTTGACGCTCAGCATTAAGAGGTTAATGTTAGGACTGGTTGGCCTGGTGTCAGGATAATGTGACTGGGTGGGACATCATGATGCCCCAGTGCTAACATCACTATAAACTGCCACACTGTAGACATTGTAGCGATATGACTGAAAAATTGTTAAAGCTACATTAAAAATCCAAATCACACACACACATACACCCCCCCCCATATGACTGAAAAATTGTTAAAGCTACATTAAAAATCCAAATCACACACACACATACACCCCCCCCCCAAATCATGACCTTTGCATGGTCACTTGAATAGTCAACACAATTTTTCCATGGGAGATTTTTGTCAAGAAACACTTGGTTTAGGCAGTCGAAAAGATTTGAACCTGTACCCAATGTTACAGGTTTGCATTGACAAGAAGTCAGTTACAATCTTTTACAATGTACGATCCTAAACTGTAACTAAAATGGCAACATATTTTTCACTACCATGGTCATTGGATTAATCCATCATGACACTAAATTTATGTTTTTGACAGATTTCCATAATTCTTGAATCACAGACAAGAGCTTGTGTAATGATCTTTGATTTTTTTCGCCCTCCCATGGCTAGATTTGTGTATGATTTTGGAATTGGTAAAGATTGCAGCAACAAGTATTGAAAAATGGTCTGCAATAGTAAATGACAAGTTGTGTTCAGCAATTCAGCCTGAGAAAACCACTTCTGCATTTATAACCTTCTTTGCCAAACTCTGTCACAGAAAATAACATGGTCATGTTTGGTATTGACATGGACATTTTATCCTTAGTTATGAGTGGAATTCTTGCAATGCATTTCAGCATTTTTCCCTTCATGAAATATTCCGTAGTTGGAATTGCAGATGACACAGTTGCATATTGGTCACCTTTGTGCATCTTGGTCACCTTTTTGCTTTTCTTTGTATGCCTACATGTTCATGCAGAAGTAAATTTACACATGTATATATTTTCGTTCCATCTGGTTGAAGAGAATTATTATTGAAATGTTTTCTTTTAAGCATTTTTTCTGTATCTTTACAAGTTTGTCACTGAAAATATCAAAAAGTCAGATATTTCAATTGGTCTATGCAGTGGATATCCTGTTGTCTTGGATCAACTTGGAAAATATTTATCATTCATTTCTTGGAATTCATCTAAGCTTTACTAAAAAAAAAAGTTTAAAATTCCGTCTCTTGTATCTGGAATTGCCCAGTTGATAAAGAACATTGCAAGGTGTGATGTTTCTGAACACCGGTACTGTACTTTCATGGCTAATGTGTTATCTTGTTCTGTTCAAGTCAGAATCTTCATAACACAAAAAATTAACCAGTCCCAGTTTGTGTGGTTTGGTGAAGTCAAAATATACCAGTCCCATTTTATGTGGTCTTGTCAAGTCAGAATGAACCAATCTCAGTTTGTGTACCCTGGTCAAATCAGTATGAATGAAACCCAGTTTGTGTGGTTTGGTCATTAGTTCAATGCTTGTAATTTCACAATAATATTAAAAACCAAAAATGCAGATAAAACCTTAAGAGCAGTCTCTGTTTTAAATTCTTCTAAGGCTGTAGATGTTTCCTGTGTGTGTGTGTGTGTGTACACGTGTGTGCATGTGTGTGTGTGTGTGTGCATGAGCAACATAGAGAAAGAGAAGGAGTAATTGAGAGAGAAGGAGTAAAATCCATTGATGAATTTTAAAGAGTTCACAAATTTGAAAGAAAATTTAGATAATTTTTTTTCTGTTTTTTTTCTTCTTCTGTTTTTGAGGGCCATTGGGGAGATTAATGCTCTAACCATAATCTGGCTATTACCCTGTAGAAATTATTATTATTATTATTATTATTCCATGACCACTGTGTGTGCAGGCATGGAATTTGTATTAGCCACACTGATGGATCAGAAGTTACTTTCATGACCATAGTTGGAAACTTGAAAGGATTACAAGTGCTTGCTCTCCAAATGTTTTTATGATAATGATATTTCTTACAAAAGGTAACTTACATGGCTTAAAGGAACTGCCTGGATAGTGAAGTGCAGTACACCCAACTTCATACAGCTTTACTCTAACATAACATTAGGTCATGTTCAGGAATAAGCTCATCCACCACTGTTTGAAACTATATTAGGTTGGCACCCAGGTCTTATCACTTGAGTACTATGTTACCAAGAAAGATGATGTGGTATATTCACACCATTTTCCATTGTTGGCATCCTACAGAGAATTAATACGTGAAATAACTTGTCACAAGCCTGTCTTGACATGATATGGCACACCAAATGTCCCCATCCATTGTGAAGATTTTGCATTTCCTTGATGAAGTAAAAAACATTGATTATTAGAAAATCTGTATTCCAAAAACAGGTTTTAAGATGAAGGGGATATATATATATATATATATATATATATATATATATATATATATATATATATATATATGTATATATTGTTACGAGTCTATGCTCTTAAAATAAGTAACAGAAAAGAGTGAAGACATCAAGCTTTGTAAAATTTAACCTATAATTTATTTCCCTAGAATACAAAGTGAAAAATGAGAAAAAAGAACTTACGGTATTATGAATTAAATCCAAAAAATTATCTAAGAATTAAAGACAAAAGTCCTAGTAATAAAAAATCCTGAATAAAACTCAGTTCAAGTCCTGAAGAGATTTAAAATTGAAGGCCATGACATGTCTGTTATGGCCTGTGAAGTACTGATGTGTCAACAGTCTGTTGTTGAATCACAGAAATATTATTCTCGGTTTGAAATCAGTATAAATTCCAATGAATATCTTTATCCAAGAATTTTGTCAGAGCACTTTTGTATTTCCAGAGAAAATAATCACTTGAATATAAAAATTTGAAAAAAATAAAATTCAGCCCAAACTGGTCACAACATAATAAAACTTACAGTGCTAGATGTCAAACCATGACTGGTAAAATCCTCACAGTCACAAGATAATATAGTTCTCTGCTTGACATCAGGTCACAATTAGCATTGTCTAAAAACAACCATTACCTAATGGAAAATAACCTTCTAGAATGATCTAATTAGCCTTGTTTATTTACAACACAGTAGCCTACAAAATTTACTTTGGAATCTCCAAAACCCTGACTCTGATCAGCATATATAGTCCTTCTTGCTTACCTGAATAATAATCCTGATAATGAGCTCATACACAAAGAAAATAATGAAGCTGTTATTAGTTGTTTACATAAATGAAATAAAAAAAGTCAATCAGGTCAAGCAGAAATGAACTCAGTTTTGGACAAGGTCTATCTAGCAAACAATGTTACATTACAATAACATAATGAAATAAAAAAAAATTAAAACTAACAGACAAACAATTAAATTAAATATACATAGCAATATATATATATATATATATATATATATATATATATATATATATATATATATATATGCCATTGTTAAATCACTCTTAAGTTTTCTGCAGGTTATAAATAAGTATGTGGAAGAATAATCTAAACAATTGGCTATCTTTAAATTATTTCTCAACTGAAGGAACTGTAGACATTTAAGTGGGAAAAAATTATGCAGCTGAAACTTTGGCATTTGTTTTAGAAATGTTACTTTAATAAAGCTCATTATTCCATTAGGAAAAACATATACATTGCAGCAGCTGTCAGTAAATAAAGTAAATGAAGCATAAATCAGGATAAGAAGCATCAACAATTGTCCTTTTGATTCTTATGGAAATTTATTATCAATTCCCAGACAAATGTAGTAATTAGAATGGAATACAATGGCGGATACAATTATCGTATCAAGTTATAGTCATATTTACTGAGATGTTAAGATCTGTGTATTGTTTCTTGAGATTCACTTTTTTCTAGAGAACAGAGAATGTTGGCGAGTTCCTCAGAGAGTGTAAAAATTAAGTTTAATTATTAGCTCTGATTCAATCATGTAACTTGTACTTTCTAAAATTCAGAATTATGAGGGAGTGGTTAATTCTAAACAGTTCAGAAAATATTTACATTCTTCATCACTGGAAAGGTTCTAGTTCCTAAATGTCATTAAATATTAAAAGCAGTGTTAATGCAGTCTATAGTTTTAGTAACTCATCAGCTATATAGAACCCCCCCCCCACTCAAACCAAACCAAACAAAACTAGCCATGGAGGCATTACGATATATAAAACTGTTTTATGTACCTAAATTTACTGAGCACTAAATAGCCATGATTGTGCTGATGTGATATTAAACCTATGCTGATGTGATGCTAAACCTGTGCATACTTACATTGTATGTAGACACATCCATGTGTTCATATAGTGTAGATCATACCTGCGATTTCCACCAGGTGTATGTTGAGTGTCACCAGTTTATGTGCAAGCAGCAGGTATTGCTTGAATAATCAAGCAATATGATATAAAGAATATTCCAGGCCTTGCTGTCATCATCCTCAGCTGCAAGTTGTCATTGCCATCAACTGTAAAGCTATCAGCTGTCATCCAGTTGCTGGAAGTCTTGTCTCAGTAATGGTGCTGTAATAGTTCATTACCCAATAGACTGTGTACATTCATAACAATTTATTTGCTGTGTGTTTACTGTGTGAAGATATGTCTTTTGAAGTCTTAATCCATTGGAGTAATTGTGTGATCCTCGATTGAGTGAAATTTGAACAAGGGAATATGATTCCTATAGTGCTAATTAAGTGTAGTCTGACAATAACATGAAAATGTAGTTTACTTAACTCAACTTTGTAGCCTGGCTATGGATATTAGGCATTTCACTATCGTAGTACATCTTTGTGAAAAAGGATATTTACTTGGGCAAGTATTTTGTTTGACATTTAGTCCTAAGTTGTGGTTCTGCAAAAGCTACATTTGAATTTAAGTTTCATAACCTTGTGTCCAGTTGTGGTCTTATAACATGACAATCCCGCCACTGACTGCAAAGTTTTGGAGACACCAGACATTATATGACATTCTGATTGTTGAAGGGTAAGTTTTATTTTAATATGAAATTGCTTTTATCAGTATGATTATGCTCTTACTCTCTTATTGTGATTTTAGTGGCATTTAAAGTTTTTTGTTAGTGTATAGGTTCTCATCTTCAGTCAGTCTTGAAACTAGGTGTCATTCAGCATCCTGTGCACAAATTTGTAACAAGGATATGCTTGGTATCAGCCAGCATCCTATGTACAAATTTGTAACAAGGATATGCTCTGTATCAGTCAGCATGATCAATGCACAGATATGTAACTAGGATATGGTTGGTATTAGTCAGCATCATTTATACAAATTTGTAACAAGGATATGCTGCTATCAATCAGCATCCTGTGCACAAATTTGTAACAAGGATATGCTTGGTATCAGTCAGCAATGCTATGTACAAATTTGTAAATAGGATATGCTTGGTATCAGTTGGCATCCTGTGTACAAATTTGTAACAGTGATATGCTTGGTATCAGTCAGCATGCTTTGTACAAATTTGTAAATTAGATATGTTTGGTATCAGTTGCATCCTGTGTACAAATTTGTAACAAGGATATGCTTGGTATCAGTCAGCATCCAGTGTACAAATTTGTAACAAGGATATACTTGGTATCAGCATCCTGTGTACAGATTTGTAACATTTCCTGTGTACAAATTTGTAACAAGGATATGCTTGGTATCAGTCAGCATATTGTAAAACTTTTTAACGAGGATATGATTTAATGACCCAAATACAAAAGAATTCATCCTCATTGTCTCATGATATAGTAAATCATTTTGGCCTAATCATCATTAATATCATCAGACTCCTTTTCCTTGGCCTCATTGTCATATGCAGATGCTTATTTAGAGACTCAGCTTGTTTTGTAAGTAAGACTTTGATCACACAGTTTGTGAAATCTATTAAAGGTTGCAACTGAACACATCATTTGTGCAGTAATATCAGATAACCACCCTCCCTTACTTGTCACTGAACCACATCTGCAGCACAATCAAAGGGTTGTCACTTGGAAAAATAATTCATGGTGTTTTGGCCTTAGGGCTTGAGATATGACAGTATCTTGATTCACACCTTTACATAGTTATTGACCTTAGGGTTTGACTGACATATGGCAATACATTGATTCACACCTTTACATAGTTGTTGACCTTAGTATTTGACATATGGCATTATATTGATTCACACTTTTACCATGTTTTTGGTCTTAGTGTTTGACATGGCAATGCATTGATTCACACCTTTACCATGTTTTTGGTCTTAGTGTTTGACATGGCAATACATTGTTTCCCACCTTTACAGAGTTTTTGGCCTTAGGGTTTGACATATCACAATACATGGATTGTTGCCAGTCTTAATCAAAAATGGAAATTTATACATTGAAGTGAAGTTTTGCGGTAGTTGTTCTGCAAATAACACATGCTGGTATGCAAAGAAAGAGAAGTATATTAATTGACTAATTAATCATTTATTAATTGACTGATTAATCATGATTAATCAGAGAATTGATTTCTTAATACTTGATTATTTGTTAGAATGAAATGGACTATTAGCAAATAAAGGTTAAAGCCAATTAGCAGATACTGGTCTAGCCAGTCAATATAATGAAAGAAAGGTTACCCCAAAAATGGGAGTTTTAGAGAAGCAGCATAGTTTGCATGTTTTATTGTGACAGATTTACTAAAGTTATGGAAAGGTTATTTGAACATTTTTTTGTTAACGATTTACTAAAATTAGAGTTAGATTATTTTAATAATTTATGTGACAAATTTATTAAAATTACAGAAAGATCATTTTAATATTTATGGTGACAGATTTACTACGATTAAAGAATGATTTCAGTACTTTGATTATTTTAATATTTTATGGTGACAGAGTTACTAAAATTACAGAAAGATCACTTGAATATTTTATGGTGCCAGATTTACTAAAAATGCTGAAAGATTATTTTAATATATGAAATATGAAAATCAATGTAAACATTTAGACTGTAAACTTGTCAGCTCCTTCTGTAAGCGCAGTCCATGTTGTTTGGTGGCACATTCAATTAACGTAACCAATTTTCAAGAAAATAGACAGAAATTTGTAATTTACAATGTTTTTGTGGGTCTAAACTTTTTATGTTCAATTCAGTGAAATTTTTTTGGAAATATTGTGTCTTCTCAGGGTCTTTTGTAGGATGCACAAATGGGGAATTCACTCCTATTTGTATAAAAATGTGCATTTAAAAATCATCCAAATTAGTGAGAATAATTTTTTCAAACTCTGCCTAAATTATTTCTTCATTAAATCCTTCCTACATTCAGAAGAATGTTCAGTTCTGAAATAGACCCTGCTTTGTACAACCACACCAAAAGAACCACAATTTGTGTCACTAATTTTGTCTGATTAGACATAAGAAAAAAAAAACATCATATGTGTTAGTGTTCAGTAGGAAACCCTACCCTAAGGATCAGAATTTTGTGGGCAGAAATCACTGGCAGAGGTGGGGGGTGAGTCTCCTTTATGTCCATAAATTCTAGCTCTGTGGGTTTTATCCCATTATCACACATTAATGCATATACATATTATATTAATGTACCATATACCATATTAATATGTGTAGCACATCATGAACAGCATAGGTCCAGATCTACCTTCACTTAATGTACCAGCAGGTCCAGGTCTGTGCCATTCTTTTTACCTGCCTAGAAACTAATTTGTTCTCCTATAATGCACCCACAGATCCAGGTCTGCTGTTCCTTCTTCTAGTCAAGACCCAGATATACCATCCAGCAATGTACCAGCAGATCTGGGTCTGTTCGCTTTCTTTCAGTAGCCCAGACCCAAATCTGTTATCCCATAATGCACCCAGGTCTGTGTGCTTCCTTCTGTAGCCTAGACCCCTATCTATTGTCCCACAATGAACCAGCAGATTTTGGTCTGTGCTATTCCTTCTAATAGCCCAGGGCTTAACCTGTTGTGCCATAATGTACCAGCAGATCATTGTCTATTCTGCAGTTTTGACTTATTATTTCATTTAAACAACATAGATCCAGTCCTGTCAGCTAGTGCTGTATGCAGTAATAGACCCAAACCTGTCAGCTAGTACTGTAATGCAGTCATAGACCTGGCCTCTTTGTTACATAACTTGAGTCACTAAATTAGATGTTACTCCGCACTTGGAAAATGTAGCAATGCAGCCTTTTGATCTGAATATTTTCAAGTAAGATTTGAGTCAAATAAAGTTTTATGATGTAAGTGCTTGGCCTGGAATTTAAACTTCTTCTATCAGCTGTCACTAGGTGACCGAGAAGTAATCTCATTTGTGATTGGTCAGGATCAAACTCTGGCTCAAATGTCATATGATTTGAAGGCTTGGATTTGTACTGTTTGCAGTTGTTTATAAGAAAGATCTTGCCAAGATCATTACTTTGTAACAATAGTAACAGTTCTTTGCACATAATTATATTTTGTAACAGTAGTAATAATTCTGCAAGTACATTTTCTACAGCATTTGTAAATTGAAAAATCAAATTAAAGAGGTGATGTCATAATTTCATTTGAACTTGATCAGGTTAGTATCAGAGTAACCATTGACTGTATTCATGTAACTATGCCAGTATCAAAGTCAAATGCCCAGACACAGACAATCCCAATACCAGCCAAGAGAAAATGTAAAATGACCATGCAAATAACAACTGATACCCAAAGTAATCCTGCATTGCAAACAACAGTAACCCCCTCTCAATCATGTGTCACACCTGCAACAGCAATAAGTGTACACCCATGACCCTCAGCTCAGACAAGTCTGTTGCCTGCACCAGCAACTGCATTTCCTAGTGCTCAGACAAATGTGTCAACATCAGCTCGATTAGCTTACACAACTGAGACACCAATTTCAGATGTGTCTGAAATACAAACCAGAGACCAACACATGAAAATTACAAACCAGAAAAGACAGGACTAATAATTGGCTCCTCAATATTGAAAGGTATAATACCAAGGAGACTTTTTAAAACATGTACAGACTCTAAGAGGTGCAAAAATCGACAACATCACGGACAGAATAATGAATACTGACCTAACCAAATACAACCAGATTATTATTTTATTAGGTGGAAATGATGCCAGTGATGGAAGGTCACTAAATCAAATCTGAACAGATATTGAAAGTTTACTGTATGCTGCAAGGTATTGCAGTCCAGAAACATGTAAAATAATGATATCAGGGCTTCCTCCTGGTATGGACACCAGGGTGAAAGAAATCAATGATCTGATAATTGACCCCTGTGAAGACTTCAGCCTACAGTACATTCCACAATACACATCAGAACCAGGATGTGAACCTAAGCCTCTACCACAGAGACAAAATTCATTTAAGCAGAAAAGGAATCTCTCAACTATTGAGAAATCTTAACATGTATGCCCCCATTTTCAGACACTATAATGAAGAGTACTGTCTCTACTGTGGAGAAACTGGGCATGTGACACAGGTATGCCATCCTGGCAAACAGATTGAGTGCCTCAGATGCCATAAATTTGGACACAAACAAAGACTCTGTCAATCAATGTATTATACATTCTAGAAAGCAGGCAAAGAGGAGAATGCCAGTGATTCATCTATAACAAATCTAAATGTACCTAGTGAGACTCTTGACTCTAGCTATTCAATGGACACTATTGTAAATGCAAAAGTTAATGGATTTTCAGGGTCTGTATGTGACTTCGAAGATGCTAATATATATGAACATTTAAATATGGAAATAGGATGTCAGAATGATACAAGTAGTATGGAGACAATCTCAGTGAGTACCCCATTGCATGATGACATACATATAATTGATATGAAACTAAATACAAAAGGTTTTAACATAGGTCACTTAAATGTACAAGGTATTGTGGGAAAAACAGACCAGATTATGTTAATGTTGTCTTCCAAGGAAAATAATATACATGTTTTAGGACTCACTGAAACCAAATTAAATGCTAACCACAATGATAATCTATTTCCCTGTCTAGTCCACAATAAACCATTACGCAGGGACAGAGAGACAGCAGGGGGAGGTCTTGTTGTATATATTAAGGAAGATGTAAATGCAGAAAGGCAACTTGACTTGGAGTCACATGAAATTGAGAGTATCTGGGTGGAAATTTCTCAAAATAATGCAAAATCATTCCTAGTTGGTTTCATTTATAGGCCACCTTCCTCCAAAGCAATTTGGAATGATAACTTTTTGAAACAAATGGAAAATGTTCTTGCACAGGAGAAAGAAACATATATACTCGGCGATATAAATAAGGACCTTCTCAATACTCAAATGAGGAACAACTGGATGGAATTTATTGAATCATTAGGCCTAGTCCAGCTGGTAAATGAACCCACAAGGGTAACAGAAAAATCAAGAACTCTTATTGATCACATTTATACCAACCTACCAGACAATGTGGCTTGTGTTAATGTACCGATTTTTGGTCTTAGTGACCACTATCCTACTTTATTAACAAGAAAGGTTAAATGCAAGAGAGATAAGAAAAATACACACAAAACTATCACTTATAGATTGTTCAAAAATTTTAATGAAGAACAATTTCTCAGTGACCTATTTAAAGTTCTATGGAATAGGATCCAAATTTTGGATGACAGATGAAGCTCTGAGGGTTTGGACTGACTTATTTAGGGATGTAGTCTCTAAGCATGCACCACTGAAAGTACATAGAGAAAAGAATGAAATCTAACCTAATTGGCTTGCTACTGAAATCCTAGATGCTATGAAAACACGAGACCAATTCAAGGCTATGGGAAACCATGCACAATATAAAGTATGGAGATATAAAATAACAAGTATGATTAAAAAAGCTATAAAAACTTATTATCAATCATTGCTTGAAAACAAAGAGAGCAACACAGACTCCATCTGGAAAGTCTTCAATGAACTCACTGGAGGAACACACAAAGATCAGACATATAAAATTCACTCACATCTGGTAAATGACACCATAGTCACTGATGACATTGATATTGCAAATGTTTTCAATGATTTTTTTCACCAACATTACCACAAAGTTAAAAGAACCAGTGATAGAAAACAACTTTAATGAACTGAAAAAGTTCTGCAGCAGCAAAATCTCTAAGGAGGTATGTTTCTCTATCCCACCAGTATCCAAAAACTTTGTTAAAAATGTCTCAGTGAACTTGATACCAAGAAAGCTACAGGACTTGATCAGATTGGTCCACGACTCATTAAATCTTCTGCCTCTACTATTTTAGATAGCATAATATAATCAATTTAAGTATTGCAACCTCATCTTCCCCCAAAATGTGGAAAACTGCAAAAGTAACTCCTGTTCACAAATCTGTTTCTAAGGATGATGCTGATAACTATCAGCCAATCTCAATACTACCAAACTTGTCAAAATTGATTGAAAAACATGTCCATGACTCATTCATGTCATATTTAACCTAACACTTGCTGTTACACCCTAATCAATGAGGCTTTAGACAGATACATTCATGCACTTGACCAAGGTAGAATAATAGGATCTGTATATTTGTAGATTTCAGGAATGCTTTTGACATGGTGGATCACAAAATCCTTTTGAAGAAACTGAAAATCTACCAATGTGATGAGGGCACAGTTAGATGGTTTACTTCATACTTAAGTGAGAGAACACAACATGTTTATATAAATAATGTTTTGTCTGAACCTGGAACAAGGCTCAATTCTAGGTCCATTACTATTTATTTTATTTATTAATGACCTTCCACTTTTACTAAGGGACTCAATATCATCCACAGATCAGTATGCAGATGACACAACATTGTCAGACATCCAAAACACAAAGCATGAACTTGAAATTTCTTTACAGAATGCCCTAAACAAACTGGACAACTGGTGCACATGCAATGGCATGGTGGTAAATACTGGTAAAACTAACATATACTTATCTCAACATGGCAGAAAAGGGCAGATCTTGATAGTGATGAACTATGTCTGACATGGAAGGATAAAAATTTGCAAATGGTCTTTCATGATAGACTTCTTGGTGTTTTGGTAGATAATAACCTTTCATGGACTGAACATATCAAACATATCAGTTAAAAAAGTCAATTCAGGTTTATGGCTTCACAGTAGGATAAGACATTTTTTCCCTGAAAGGCACAGAAAACTATTTTATAACAGTTACATACAACCCTATTTAGACTACTGTAATACAGTATGGGGTAATTCAAATGATAACATAACAAAGCTGGCACATCTTCAAAAAAGACCATTTGGATTAATATCAATCCAGAAAGAAAGCAAGGAAAATTTAGCAGGTAAGTTAAAAATATTACCTATTAAAGACCGAATCCGTTTGAGAAAAGCCAAATTAATGTACAGGATATTCAATAATAGTGCTCCTGAATATTTACAATCACTATTCCAGTATAGGCTACCTGGTAATACTCTCCCACCTGCGATCCATGTCTACCAAACAGTATAAAATTCCCAAACCAAACAAGGAATTATTTTAAAAAAGTTTCCAATACTCTGGAACTCGTCTCTGGAATAGTATTCCAGTTGAGATTAGAAATGCCCGCTCTATTTCTCTCTTCCAAACCCAATATATCCAGTGGCTTCAGGGATGCAGCCAAAATAAATAAATTCCTTTGTATGAGGACCCCAAGGTAGATTAGTTCTTAGCTAATTGTGTTACCCTCTTTAAATAAAGTCATTATTATTATTATTATTGACTGTATTCATATAACTATGCCAATATTACAGTTTGCATTGAATGTTGTCATGTTACTATCGCTCAGTTATACAAATCTCTGTTAGTCTGTAGTGAGTGGTCACTTGTTCCAATAAGCCAAGTGACATTGCTTTGACCAAATAAAGTGTAAATAAATCTCAAGCCTTTACCCAAGAGATAAGGCTTTATTGGACTGGTCAAATTAGTGTTTATCTTGCTTTGAGTGTTTACAAGGCAGAAGAAACCATCTCTCAAACTCTTGGGTGGAGTGGTAGCTAGGTTACTGCTTGTGCCATGAATGGATTGTTTCTTGTGCAAATAGGAAAACTACAATTCTTAGTTCTGTGTCCAATAAACATGCCTTAGTGACTAATCTACATGGGTCTGATCACTTCGGCCAAAGGGTCAGCAGTTTCTTTCCCTTCAGATTATATGTTCAATTCTGTATTATTGGAGCATGTACTTACTGTGGACTATTAAATTGAATAGGCTGGCATTGTTCTGGACAATTGGACATTGGACAAACCCAGGTCCAACTTATAAACAAGATAGAAGTGTTACATTCTCAGCCTAAATCCATGTAATTGAACTGGACCGATTGTGTATTTAATACCGTAATAGTCACATCTTGTCACAAAGGCAGCGTATTGGGATTAGCTAGCTGTCTGTAGACCAACGGCAATGAATTGGGATTAGCTGGCTGTGACTTGACCAGATTTGTTCTCATTTGACATTAATTCAAAGTTAAGACAGTCGAAGGGTGAAGTACAATTACACATGACAAAGTACAATTACACATGACAAAGCATTGAAAGTTGATTTGCTTCCATTTCTTTGAAAAAGTTTCTTTGTGATGAATTGTTTAGGGCAATGGTGGTAACAATCACTTTCAGGGCATTGGTGGAAACAATCACTTTCAGCATTTATAGTGGTCTAGTTTTTCATTATCACATGCAGATCAAGGCTAAATTTCCAATAATTAAAACAACAAGAGAATATTTCTAGTGAACAGTCTGTCATGTTAGTGTCATAATGAGCTTATGTGGCAAGCAGCTTGTGGTCTGATTTCTAAGGTCTGTCTAGGCCATGCTGTAGGGATCAACATCCTTCCAGTATTCATCACTGTGGCTGTCAGGATTTCATGTCAATTATCTTCAGGAAGGTGCACTACATCTTGATTGCTTCACATGGTTTGTACATGTGAAAAAGAAGATTCACTTAGCTACATGGTGCTGTTGTTAGTAATCGTAACCAGCTTGCCTTTGAGTAGTTGTTATACTCATGTGGACCTGAAAGGAAAATTGTCCTGGTTTTGATTGAGGGAAATGATCCTGAATTTGAGTGAAAGAGGATCTGTTTATTCACTTGGAGATAATGCATCAGTTCTTCATAGGTTTTGCTTTTCAGGAAAGTAGGTCAGTTCATTTGTTACATATTGACATGATCAAGGGTTGATACATCAATATGGAATTTGGTTGGGTGGAGTATTAGCTGAGAACACTTTTGCCTGAAATATTTACTTGTACTGTGGTCTGCTCTAACTTGTAATTGATGTTGCTAGTTTTTGTACAGGCAAACAATAAACTCTTCATAGTGTAATCTACAAAGCAACATTGGTAGTGAATTAGTACCAGATTTGTTCAGCTAAGTTAATACCAGATTCAATGAAGTTAATACCAGTGAGTGATCAGTTATAAACATGATATTGGTCTAAAATGTGTCCAACCCTTATAAAGTGTTAAAAAAAGTGGACACTCAAATTTCTACATCATGCATTAGAAGTACAGCATTGGAGTTGTATGTTATTCAGACAGAAAGGGATGCATTGCTGGTATTTGGAATGGGTATGGCAGTTGTGGACAGAGATTTGTCAATTTTATACATGTCAATGTACCAAGTTCCAAATAAAAGATCAGCTAGCTACATAACACGTCCATGTGGACTGACACAACAATGGCACCAAATATATGGCAGAGGGTACAGATTGAGATTTCCCAATCATTACAGTTTGTCCTCAGCCTTTCTTTGTAGCAGTGCAAAGATACATGACAGGTAATTTGTCTTTTGTGGCTCACATCATTCTGTTGTAGTGCCTAATTTGAGGTGACTACTCTATGGGGAATTAGTCACAAGCCAGAGGGTTTTTCTTTTCTACATTTAATGGAACTCTGATACGTCTAGTTCTTCATGCTGACCTCCTGCACTGATGATGATGATGAGATTGCATTAGCATTGCTTGCGCACATCATACATGCACGACGGTTTAAATTCCGCAATAGCGGACTAATTGTTCGAGGGGGACAGAAGAAGAGCCTCATCCCCCAACGCATTTATGAACACAGAGTGTGCTACTTAATTGTGTCCGATTTTGGGATAATTAAATTCCACGGGACAAATGACAAGCAGGATTAGAAGCACCCATGCTACATCATTATGAAGTTTACTGCTTCGCTTTTTGAAGGATTATACCCCACTTATAGTGCCACCCCAGTACCGTACTGACATGCTCATCGGGGTAGTAGGTTTAATGTGTGCATAACACACTATTTGATTCAATGTCCAGAGGAGGGTGAGTGGCAGGGATATAGTTAGGAAGGGAGCCATTGTAACCTCCAGGGCTAATTTAGGTCCCAGTTTCCGAAAAAATAAATAGCGTCTTGCAGAATTTTGAATAAATGTATCTGTGCTGTTGGATGTAGGGAAAGAAAGAAAAGATCAAAGAGAATCTTTTTTTTTTTTCTTTTTGTGAAGTGGGTAATAAATCCTACTTTATTTTGGTTGGGTTTTATTTATGACATCTGATAGTTTGGGGTTCTGTATGAATAGGTAAGGTTATTTTCTGCCTGATGACTTGGGTGTTTAGTCACCTTATAAAATTAATTTGGGGCCTTAATTCCTATGAATAATTTTGATCATTGCCACTTGTGTGGCTGGGCTTGATGGCTGGGGTGAAGCCACCTTATAATTTCTAATATTCATGGACCAAGTAATTGAAATGAATATATAATATATATTACACCACTTCCCTTTGTGCTGAAAGATGAGAGATGGATAAGAGAGAGAGAGGTTGTTAGTAAGTAATGAAAAGTATTGAATCTCTATGGTAATGGATAATTAGGATAAAGTACGTATGACTCAATTGCATTGCCAGTGTAGGTATACTATTATTGTATATGATTATCTTACACTCCTATAAATGGGATCCACTGGTGGGTTTAAATAGTTATAATTTACATAGCTTATATACAATTAATGTATTATTATCCTTAGCAGGGCTGATGATTTTGGATTTTAACCACCTTATATTTCTTAATTCTAATGGTTACACCACCACCCCCTGCACTATGTTTGACCTGGCTTATAAACAATCCTATTGGACTTCAGAGAGAGCATTCCATGAAGATCTTTTCTAGAACTAAACTTCGAGTCTGATTGTGTTAGGTCCAGACCCTTCATCTAACTCTCATCTACATATCAAAATGCACAAAATCTAAATTATATAATCCAAAATAAAGTAATATATCTACTCTCCATGCACACTCTTTTCCCACTGATACTGTATGTTAGAATTTCAAAAAATATTATATTAAGTAGGAAGTTACTTGTAAACTTTATCCTTATTAATTCCAAATTAAACTATAACTACCCAACTCAATTTTAAACACTTTATACCTTCTAAAAGAGATTCAAATTTCCCAACAACTGGTCACTAATTTTAATGTTTAAGTATTAAGGCAAACTTGCGATAATTGATTTTAATTAGCTTTACAAACACATAATCCAACTGTCATTCTTCTTTGTTTCAGTTCTCAGCTAGCACTGTAACCTGACACCATTGCTTTTGAGTAGCTGCTGATAATACCACATTGACCCAGAATATCAGCCTCAAAATTTAACAGTGACTAAAGAGATACTCCTCTATAGTTATTAAATTTATGGAGAGAATTTAGAAAATTTATATACAAATATATCCTCTCTTCTAAAACTTACATAAGTACCATAGCACCTGAAATAACTATATTTGGCCCTATAATAACTCTATAGTTAGAAAAGGTAACTAGTCTATTGTG
Source organism: Megalonaias nervosa (assembly GCA_016617855.1). NCBI lineage: Eukaryota > Metazoa > Mollusca > Bivalvia > Unionida > Unionidae > Megalonaias > Megalonaias nervosa. Next base: position 16,793 of record JAECUM010094810.1, on the reverse strand, counting down.
GCTTACTTCATCTATAGTAAGAAAAGGTAACTTGTCAGTGTGGCTCACATCTTTTCATAGTAAGAAAAGGTAACTTGTCAATTGTGGCTCCCATTCTGTAGTAAGAAAAGGTAAATTGCCGGTGTGGCTCACATCATTCTGTAGCAAGAAAAGGTAACTTGTCTATTGTGCCTCACATAATTCTGTAGCAAGAAAAGGTAACTTGTCTATTGTGCCTCACATAATTCTGTAGCAAGAAAAGGTAACTTGTCTTTTGTGCCTCACATAATTCTGTAGCAAGAAAAGGTAACTTGTCTATTGTGCCTCACATAATTCTGTAGCAAGAAAAGGTAACTTGTCTTTTGTGCCTCACATAATTCTGTAGCAAGAAAAGGTAACTTGTCTATTGTGCCTCACATCATTCTGTAGCAAGAAAAGGTAACTTGTCTATTGTGCCTCACATAATTCTGTAGCAAGAAAAGGTAACTTGTCTTTTGTGCCTCACATAATTCTGTAGCAAGAAAAGGTAACTTGTCTATTGTGCCTCACATCATTCTATAGGAAGAAAAGGTAACTTGTCTATTGTGCCTCACATCATTCTGTAGTAAGAAAAGGTAACTTGTCTATTGTGCCTCACATCATTCTATAGCAAGAAAAGATATATTGTTTAAATTTGAAAGAACTGTTGACTTTCTGGAGGCTGCAGAATTCAATTTTTTCATGAAATATTAAAAATTTGAAGAAAAAAGAGCAAATATTTTCAGACTGACTGTTAAAGATTATCTACATAATACTGTGAATCATTTGACCTAAAAGATGATGCAAAGTGATGGGGGTGGGGGTGGGGGTGGTTTGTAATTGATGCAGGCCTTCCTGCTAGGTTTAATTGTGTTTGTAACCGTAGCTGCTTTATTATTTATTTTTGCCTTTTGCAGGTAGCTACATTTGTATGGTATTCATGGATATAATTTCTGAAATCCTTTAGAATGGATCTGAATAAAATGAAATTAAATACAAACTATATGATTATCGGCATCAAAGATCATTATTTCCATGTCGTTATTCATATATGTCACACCCACTAGGTTGATGTTGTAGGGACAGTTGATGTTACATTATTTAACTCCATCCAATTTTTCTAGTCTTTTAAATAATAACATTGATTTAGAATGGGCAAAATCCCTGGCAGTGGGAAGACTGTGTTGTAGGGATAGTTGATGTGATTTAACTGTTTCAAATATTTCTATAGTAAAAGTCACACAGGTCATGTACGCATTGAACACAGGTCATGTACACATTGAACACAGGTCATGTACGCATTGAACACAGACTATTTCCATGATGGGTGTCAATTTTTATAATTTGATTCTACACACAGGTCATGTATGCATTGAACACAGACTATTTCCATGATGGGTGTCATTTTTTATCATTTGATTCTACACACAGGTCATGTATGCATTGAACACAGACTATTTCCATGATGGGTGTCATTTTTTATAATTTGATTCTACATACCAGTAAGTGGCAAATATTCACTTCATTTGGATTATTATTCATCCACATTCCTTTGGAATGTTATTTTTTAGACACACTGAGAAGTGCCTATGGCAAATTCAGTGTTAAAGTACGTAGAAATTTTTGGATGAAATGAACATCAAGGTGTGTACTGAGTCTGAATTGAACGTCATGCACTGTGATGTCACAATGAAAGCTACGCATATTGATAAACAAATTCATACTGTCCTATATTGTGATGATTTCACTCTTTACTTGACCCAAGTCTAGTACATGGTCATCATTGTAAAAGACCATAGAGATCAATAATTTTCATCTTGAAGTTTCTTGATGACAGTTAAGGTGCAGAGCATTCAATAATCAGGATTTAACAGACTTTGTTAAAGAAAATTAGTGTTAAATTGTAAAAGAACAAGTTATATTTATTTTAAATTGAGCAAATGTGCATGCATGACTCCTGTGACTTTTACTGTTGTCTTGTACATATAGTCACATTGCTTAGAATCCACATTCAGGAAATTTGCTGCTTCTGCAGTCAAAAACATACAAGCAGAATCTTGATACCCCAAACCACACTATATGGACATAAAAGCCTTTGTTTCTTATATTGAGCTCTTGTTGCATTTATGAAATGTTCTCTTGGAATTTTAGCCAATTGCAGATTACTAATAACTGAAAATGTAATTGAAAATCATGTGGTTGTATGGTTTTTAAAAGTTTTAACTCTCAAATCAGCTTATTTGTAAAATAGCTCTATATTCTAAAATGTTTAGCACTGATCATAAGGCATTTTATGTTGTAAAAAGTTGGTGCTGATGGTAATACATTTTATGTTATGAAAAATAATACAGATGGTAAGGCATTTTATGATATGAACAGTAATACAGATGGTAATGCATTTTATGTTATGAAAAGTAATACAGATGGTAAGGCATTTTATGTTGTTAAAAGCATTATGATGGTGGTGCATTTTATGTTGTTAAAAGAATTACTGATGGTGGTGCATTTTATGTTATAAAAAGCATTACTAATAATGGGTCATTTTATGTTATAAAAAGCATTACTAATAGTGGGGCATTTTATGTTGTTAAAAGCATTACTAATAGTGGGGCATTTTATGTTGTAAAAAGCATTACTGATGGTGGGGCATTTTATGTCATAAAAAGATTACTAATGGTGGGGCATTTTATGTTGTTAAAAGCATTACTGATGGTGGGGCATTTTATGTTGTTAAAAGCATTACTGATGGTGGGGCATTTTATGCTGTGAAAGTGTTACTAATGGTGGTGCATTTTATGTAATGAAAAGCATTACTAATAGTGGGGCATTTTATGTTATAAAAAGCATTACTGATGGTGGGGCATTTTATGTTGTTAAAAGCATTACTGATGATGGGGCATTTTGTGTTATAAAAAGCATTGGTAATGGTGGGGCATTTTATGTTATAAAAAGCATTACTGATGGTGGGGCATTTTATGTTGTTAAAAGCATTACTGATGGTGGGGCATTTTATGCTGTAAAAGTGTTACTGATGGTGGTGCATTTTATGTTATAAAAAGCATTACTAATAGTGGTGCATTATATGTTATAAAAAGCATTACTAATAGTGGGTCATTTTATGTTATAAAAAGCATTACTGATGGTGGGGCATTTTATGTTGTTAAAAGTATTACTGATGGTGGGGCATTTTATGTTATAAAAAGCATTACTGATGGTGGTGCATTTTATGTTATAAAAGGCATTGGTAATGGTGGGGCATTTTATGTTGTAAAATGTGTTGCTGATGCTGAGGCATTTTATTTTGTGAAAAGCATTACTGATCATGGGGCATTTTATTTTGTAAAAAGTGTTACTGATAAGGAAGAAAGATGTAGAGGTTGACCAGTATTGACAATTAAGTCATTTGAAATGTGGGTAATTATAAGCAATCAGGACAGGATCATGCAGTAAAACATCTAGCTAATTATAGAGTACTGGCAAAAACATTAGTCAAAATTAGTTAAAAATCTATTAAACACCGACTAGCGAAATCAACTAGATGTGTCTATTACATTATTTTATGACAATACATTGCCACCTGTTATCACATTGTCTTGTTGCAAGACAGTGAAAGCACAGAAATACTCAGTAGCTTCTCGTGGGTCAGTGGTTCTTCCCGGGGTTTTCCAGTGTTCTTCCTCCACCAATTATACTGGCCGCCATGTATAGCCTATCTTGTGCTAAAAAATGGCGTTAAACCCAACAACAACAACAACAACAACAACACGGAAATACTAAACTATAAAATGTAACGAAATTTTCTTCTGACTTGTGTATATTATTGTCTAATAGTCAGCTTTATTTTGTACTATCTGGTGTTGATAAAATTGTTAGGGTATATGACCAGGGGTGATGACTCAAATTTGACCTATTAGCATGGCAAAGATATTGTGGAAAAATGGTTTTAAAATTGGCTTTTTATTCTTGTTTATATGTAAAATTTGAGCTACAACAATTATATTTGGCTGATATAAGTAGTTATAAGGTGATGATGAAGTCAACAGACCACTCTTAAAGCATTTGTATGAAATGAAGTTTTGAATGAAGTGGAAACAAGAATAATGTCAATTAAGTTCCAGAATTTGCCTTATTCCTGCAGTGAAAGTACACAAGTAAATAAAATCACAAGCTTTGAGACCATACTAACAAGTCTGTAACCATCAATCTTTATTTTAGGTAAAAATTCCAGCCTTGAAAGTATTTAGACTTACTGGATTTACAGACTTGTACAGTTGCTGAATGACACTGCTTCCCAGTATTTGGATGTCCTGCAATGTTTAGAACACAATATTTACAATTTTAGATATATTTTAAATGTCCCAAGATAGAATTTCAACATCGGACTAAACATTTTTTATATATGCAGCTTTTGTCTTGTGGAATGAACTACCAAATTGTTTTAGAGTAGATCAAATTCTGATTCCTTTAGATCCCTGGAATGATCAATACAATAAATGTAGTATCGAAAATAAACCATCTGCACATGTTAGGAGTAATGAGTAGAAGAAAAAGCAACAACATAGACGCTGATCTGCAGGTCCATTACATGACAGCAGATCATGATCTTTGTTTTTTGCAGTTTGACTCAACTTATAAACAAGTATAGATGGTAATTCATCCTGATGGATATACGACATCTGCTGGCAGATTATTCTCTGGGGTTTTCATGAGTTTAAAATGTTTTGTACAAGTTTTTCATGCATATATTGGCTGGTGCTACAGAGATGCAAAGAATTTCATGATGTCATTCTTGGAAATGCCAGGTTTATAATTTTAAATAAGATGAACACTCTCTCAGTGTTTAAAATTCTGTTTGTTGCATGATCTTAAAGCCCCTGGAGATATGCAAGAAACAGAATTTTAAACATGTAAGCTCATTACAGTGTTACATTGATTGATAGTAAAAATACATTTGATTTTTAAACATAGTCACTTGAGATAAAAAAAAACCATTCCAGATTCTAGATGAAATGTTAGAAAGCTGTACTTGTTGATGTGTGCAGATCATTTGAACTCTAATCATTTTCTGTAATGTCAGTTTGAACATTAAAAATCAGTTGGACACACCTAACAATTCCATGAAAGTGTAATTTATCCTGGTTGACTTAAATTGACTATCTATGTATCCTGGTTGACTGTTGACTATTATCTGTGTATCCTGGTTGACTACTGACTCAAAAAAAGATAATTCTGTATGCACTCTCTATCTTTGCTTTCTTTGTATTTCTGTCTGGCAAATTTTCTACTCATTGGAACTGGAGTCATGGGGATCTTGTGAAATTTGTTTTAAATGTGGATGAAAAATATCAGTGTTGTAAAAAGTTAAATTTGTGTGCACGTTGTATGTGCCCTACTTTGTTGGGCAAGTTCTTGTCTCCCCACCCAATTGCCCAATGATTCCACCCAAGGTGGCAGCTAAATTGGTGATTGGTCACATTACAAAAGGGGTAGCATTTTGAACCCATTGTCCCATGAAAACTCGTCAGTTTTGATTTAAATGTGGATAAGAAACACATTTTTTGGGTTACTTCTGAATGGATCCAAACCCTTCAGTTTCCAAGAGAGTTTTGAATGCTTAAGTGTATAAAAGACATTGTTTTCAGTTGGCTGTTGACCATTCAGGTGACCTAAGGGCTAGGGCTTCCACCTCAGATGTGGGAGGTCATGGGGTTGACATAATGACATATATAAATGGTACTAGCAGCTGCCTCACTTGGCAAGAGGTTAGTGTTAGGACTGATTGGCCTGGTATTGGGATAATGTAATTGGGTGGGACATAATGCCAAATGTCTGCAGCTTGATGCCCCAGAGCTGGACACCACTATAAACTGCTGCACAACAGACCTCATAGCGATGTTACTAAAATTGTTAAAGCTATGTTAAAAATCTAAGTCACACACATACATGCTATTTTGGCCACACATATGCAGGAGGATGAAAATTAAGGTTTCTTTATTTTTTTCTTGTTTTTTTTAAAATTGTACCCATGATTTTTGCATTTGCTGGCCATATTTTACTCCAAATCTGAAGCCTGTTCAACTTTTTCCAAGGTTCATCTGTCTGTGTGCAGTTCAGACCAGTTTGATTTAGATCCGAGGCCAAAAACTTTCAAATCCAGATACAGATTCCATTTCTAAAGCTGGTAATTTTTGGCCTGATGAAAATCTGGTCTGAAAAATGAAGTTTTTCGCACTGTATTTTTTAAAACAAGCATAAAGCCCACATTATTTGAGATCATTATGCAACTACATCTTTCACCCTTTTCAGTAATACTGTCTGCTTTGGCTATGTGTGGGCGCCCATGGTGGCAGTCATCATGAAGATTATTGAGTTTTCTATTAAAGGTTTTGCAAGTAAGATATGGTTGGGGTACTGCATAGCATGGTATTCTTGCAGCAAGAAAACCTGTTCCATCAAACCTTTGCTTACGCCAAAACCAATCAACACTGATACTAAGTACAATCATAAAGTCAACACTGATACAGTGTACAGTAATACAGTCAATACTGATACACAGTACAATAGTACAGCGTTACGAATATGTAATTAAATTACTTGTGTGTTAATTTTAAATTCTTTTTTATTTTATTTTTGTATCATTACATTATATTGTAATGATTATTTTCACGGGATCTGATATTTTTGAAAGAGATATTATGTTTATATGAAACGTAGTATGACTCGCATAAGCACGATTTTATCCTGCCTTGGTTTGTCAATTAAGTAAACACTATGCGAAAACGATTGGTTATTGCCAAGGTCATTTTCTAGCCCACGTGAAATTGCATTGTTTATTGCGCAATTTGATGATGAAATAGCCACGCTTTCCATCGTGCGCACCTGAAATGACGTCTTAGTTCAGTTTAAAAATACTCAAATCCCCGTGAAATATTTAGTCGTACAATATATCTTCAAGAAGAAGGATATATTTCTATTAGGTGACGTAAAGAGTTGTATTTTTACATCTTTGGAGCTCGAGATGATTTATCATAGATGACATCTTGTTCAGAAGATCATCTATTTATTTAGAATATAATAATTTATTCCCTGGAGAACTATACAAGTGACAAAGACATTCAATTGAAATTTATTCTAAATTGAAACATTACAAGTTGTTGTTCAATGTGGAACTCTTGACATTCATATAAAGACTTCATCTGATGTCATCCTCCTCCATCTTGGAACATCATAAGATTTGAACCTGGATTCAGTTAAAACTATTTAGTGATAGGACTTGTATTTTTTCAGTACTAGGATAAATGTTTGGATTGTCTTCACAAACTGTAAGTCCTATTTTCTATTTTCACCTTTTCACCATGTTTTCTAGGGAAATAAATTATTTTTGTTAAAATTTACAAAGCTTGTTGGTTTCACTCTTTTCGTTTGTTACTTTTAAACAAGCCTATACGTAACAGTCAACACTGATACAAGCTACAGTAATGCAGTCAACTGTGACTGATACAGAGGACAATAATATAGTCAACACTGATACTAAGTACAGTAACAAAGTCAACACTGATACAAAATACAACAATACAGTCAGAACTGATACAGACTACAATAGTACAGTCAACACTGATACAAAGTACAATAATACTGTCAACACTCATATTAAGTACAATGATACACTCAACACTGATACAGAGTAAAATAATACAGTCAACACTGATTCTTAGCACAATAATACAGTCAACACTGATACTAAGTACAACAATATAGTTAACACTGATACAAAGTACAATAATAAAGTACATTAATAAAGTCAACACTGATACTAAGTACAATAATGCAGTCACCTCTAATACAGACTACATTAATACAGTAAACTCTGATACTGAGTACAGTAATATAGTCAGTACTGATATGAAGTACAATATTACAGTCAACAGTCTGTAACAATAATAAAATCAACACTGATACAAAGTACAGTAAGATAGTCAACTCTGATACAAAGCACAATAATACAGTCAACACTGATACAAAGCACAATAATAGTCAACTCAGATTCAGCGTTAACACAGATGCAAAATACAATAATACAGTCAACACTGATACAAAGTACAATAACACAGTCAACTCATCACATTTATAACAGAATATTCAGTTCAGAACAAGAAAAAGACAGAATATTCACACTGTTAAAAGTGACCATTACAATGGAATACTGAGTTCTGATACCAACATTGATTTTTTTGTGTAACAGACTTGCAAATTATCAATATAAACTGACCATTACAATGACACTGGTCCAGGATTTGAAATCTGTTACTGGTAACCCTTATCAGCCAGGATTTCTGATCAGCCTAACTGTTGCTGATTCAGTCAAGGTTCTTGTGTACATAATTAGTGACATTAATGCGTGTATGAAGCATTTTTTTCTTCTATTAAAAAACAAATCTGTTGCTACAATAGATGAGGATTATATAGATTAAACACCTGTCACATTCTGGTATGGTGATTTGACTAGGTTTGTCATGATAAATTACTGGTATGGTGATTTGACTAGGTTTGTCATGATAAATTACTGGTATGGTGATTTGACTAGGTTTGTCATGATAAATTACTGGTATGGTGATTTTACTAGGTTTGTCATGATAAATTACTGGTATGATGATTTGACTAGGTTTGTCATGATAAATTACTGGCATGGTGATTTGACTAGGTTTGTCATGATAAATTACAGGCATTGTGATTTGACTAGGTTTGTCATGATAAATTACTGGCATGGTGATTTGACTAGGTTTGTCATGATAAATTACTGGTATGGTGGTGATAAATTACTGATATGGTGATTTGACTTGATTTGTCATGATAAATTACTGGTATGGTGATTTGACTTGATTTGTCATGATAAATTACTGGTATAGTAATTTGACTAGGGTTGTCATGACAAATTACTGGCATGGTGATTTGACTAGGTTTGTCATGATAAATTACTAGCATTGTGTTTTGACTAGGTTTGTCATGATAAATTACTGGCATGGTGATTTGACTAGGTTTGTCATGATAAATTACTGGTATGGTGGTGATAAATTACTGGTATGGTGATTTGACTTGATTTGTCATGATAAATTACTGGTATGGTGGTGATAAATTACTGATACTGACTTGATTTGTCATGATATATTACTGGTATGGTGATTTCACTAGATTTGTCATGATAAATTACTGGTATGGTGATTTGACTAGGTCTGTTACTATAAATTACTGGCATGGTGATTTGACTAGATTTGTCATGATATATTAATGGTATGGTGATTTGGCTAGATCTGTCATGATATATTGCTGGTATGGTGATTTGACTAGATTTGTCATGATATATTACTGGTATGGTGATTTGACTAGATTTGTCATGATATATTAATGGTATGGTGATTTGGCTAGATCTGTCATGATAAATTAGTGGCATGGTGATTTGACTATGTCTGTTATGATAAATTACTGGCATGGTGATTTGACTAGATTTGTCATGATATATTACTGGTATGGTGAGTTGACTAGATTTGTCATGATATTACTGGTATGGTGAGTTGACTAGATTTGTCATGATAAATTGCTGGTATGGAGATTGGACTAGATGTGTCATGATAAATTACTGGTATGTTGATTTGACTAGATTTGTCATGATAAATTACTGGCATAGAGCTTTGATAAAATTTGTCGTGATATATTACAGGTACAGTGACTTGATCAAATTTGTCATGATATATTACTGGTATAATGATTTCACAAAATTTGACTACATTTGCCATGATATTTTACTGGTATTGTGATTTGATACAATTTGCCATGATATCTTACTGGTATAGAGTTTTGACAGATATTGATTGATATGTTACTGGTACAGAGTTTTTACAAAATTTGCGATGATATGTTACTGGTATATATAGTTTTGACAAAATTTGCCTGGATATATTACTAGGAAGGGTTGTGCTGAAATATTTATGTGAGGTTATATCCAAGTTTACAATCATGTCAAAACCTCATGTGAAAAAGAGTATCCAGTATTTTATCTTGCTTTTTAGCTCACTTGACTGGAAGAAGAGGTCTAATAGGTTGTTTTTCATTTTCATCACACTTGTTTCTGCTGATAACTATAAATGCATTTACTGTTTCTGCTGATAACTATAAATGCATTTAAGATAAGGCATGAAACTGCTATACTTTTGTATCATCACTGGGATGTGTGCTGCATAGCACATTGGGGTGCTATCTTTAAGGTCAAAGTCATGGTTCTATATTTTACTTTTTCCATTGCACATTCTCTTTCACCTAATAATTTGAAAGCCATTTGAGCTTGGTGATAAATTTTGATATACTTGTAAATTATAAATATAAAGTGTGTCAAATATATTCAAGGTCAGTGTTTTGGCATTATATATGAAACTAATGTTTTACTTTCCTGTCCACTCCAAAATTTTAGAGTCAGTTCAGATGAAGGAATGAAACTTGATATTACATTATCATTTCTAGAATGTATGTAACATGCCACATTAGGTGTCTTTCTTTTTGGTCAAGGTCAGAGGTTAATATTTTAGGTTTCAGTCACCTGCTTTCCAGCTTGACAGCTGTTTACAGTAAATTGTTGAAGCTTGATTCAGTTAAATGTTGTCACTAGAAGATTTGTTGCATTACATGTTTGAGGTCATATCCCCCAAATCAAGGTCACAGGTCAATATTTTTAGCTTTTCTTTATTTCTTCTTTATATCATAAAAAAAATTGAGATTCAGGGATGAACCATGATGCACTCATACTTCCCAGAAGTTTTCATTATTGTGAACTTTCTTGACCTCATGATGGTGAGCAAGGGACAAAAATTCACTGAATTTGCTTTTCAAAAATTTGCCTATTTTTGTTTGTTTTTTTGTTTTTTTAATCAATAAACATAAATAAAATTTTCATTACTGAAGGAATTCCCATTCAAGATCTTTTGTTTTTTGCTTCTGAAGCATGTACAGGTACCTGTAGTGTAATGTATATGTAACAGGAAAAGATGACCATCATGGTCAGGAATGGAATCCAGTTTGTCAGTCTCACGGTCAGGTGTACATATAACTAGACTGAAAGGTCTAGACTAGTTTGGCATACATAGACTGCTATCTAGAAAAACAAGAATGCTCAGTCTTTTCAAGGTTTATATTTTTTCCAACAGTTGCAAGAGCTCACAAAAATTTGTCATCAGAATGATGAAAGTTTCAAAATCAATGAAATACGTCATTGAGACAACACTGATGTGTAAAATATATTCTTGTACATATTTAGTACCGTTGTCTTGTACTTAATGTCTTAATCCTTATTTTGCAGACGAGGGTTACCATCACGTTTAACTGTAGATCAGGATGTTCCCAACTCTTACCAGGAAACCACAACTGTACAACAGGTGCCAAAAGTTTTCTCCAATGCTGTCAATGAGGCCATTACCAGGTACCACTGCACTGCCACTACAACTACTATTTTCTGCTACAGCTGCTGTTATTGGTGGTCTTCCTCCATCTTCTCCTGTTTATTATACTGTTGTACAAAATCCTTGAAGTGCCATAACTATCAGAGGCTTTTGTAAAATACGAAGTTTTACAGTTTTGCTCTATTAGTCAAAGACGAGAAGTTATGCAAAATTGGGCTTCTGTTGATACTCCACAAACATTTGTTTGTTATCACTACTTTCCTATTACTACTTGGAGGATAATCAGGAAACTTGGTTCACAGTTTCATCCTGAGGACTTGTTCATTTTAAAAGGAAATGCTGCCCTTCGGACATTGAGTAACACCACCGAGGTGGTTATCTTGAAATGTTGGCATAGCTACTCTGCCTGAATGGATACACATTGTAATCATACTTTGTGGATATCTTGCAGATGTGGTAAGGAAAAACACTACTGATTTTGGGTCTAAAGGTCAAAGATCAAGGTCACTGTGACATAAGGGTGAAACTTGGTTTCTGCACAATAACTTGAGTTAGCCACCATCTTCACCTACTGGTTTGCACTTGGAGTAAGAAAGAATTCTATTGTTCTTGGTGTCTAAAGGTCAGTAGTTTAATCACAGTGACAGAAAGAAGAAAAATGGTTTATGAATTAAATTAAAATTTTAAAGTTATTGAGAATATTCCTTCACCAAGGTTTGTGGATGAATTGCATGGTGTGTACTATAGAAGCCTCTTGATTTGGGGTCAAAAGGTCATGGTTCAAGGTCATTGAGTGAGAAAATGATTTTTGCACAATTTAAGTTGTACACCACACACCTTGACTAAAATTTGTGGACAGCTTGCAAATAAGGTATGAAGAGGCTTATCGATTTTTGGGTTCAAAAGTTCAACGATCAAGGTCAAGGTTTTGTAGAACAACTTTTGTTCTAGAGCAAGTTTCTTGATGAAACTTTGTGGATGGCTTGAACATAGCATGAATAGAAACATAATATTATTTTTGGCTCAAATGGTCAGCTGTCATGTAATTGGGTCTGAATATATGCTCTGTCAACATGGCCATGTTATTGTGAACAAGTTTGATTTCAAGCTTTGAGGTTTTAATTCAGGTTTTTTATTGTAATGACAAAGAGTTATAGATGGATTTTTATAAGACACAGTTTGTGGATTTATCAAGAATATTTTGAATAATGACAGTTCTGTAATTTGTTTTGTATCCCCAACTTATTAATTATCAAGTTAATGAAACTTAGCATGTGGTACATCTTGACAGAATCATGGGCAAGTTCAGTCATCTTCTATCCATGAATATCAGGGTCAGGGTCAAAGGCCATGCCGGATTTTTGTACTGCACTTGTTTTTGAAAGTGTTATCTCTAATGTGTAAGAAAATATTTCTCACCAATTTTCGTATGTAATTTCTCAAGAACATCCAAGATCCAGGTTTCAAAGCACAGTAATTAATAAAAAGATACATGGAGGGAAGAAACAGGCTTATCTTGGATTCTTACAAATTTCTTCTGCCAGTAGACCATCAGTCAGTCCCTTGAATGGGCTCTTGTTTATGTTCCACTTGATGAGTGCTTGTGTAGCTGTTAAAATATAGGCAGAAATATTTCACGAATTCCAAAAAATGTTGAAATGATTACTTGAAATAGTCTTCTTGAGTATCTTTGTGTATGATGGATTACCACAGTTCCCAAAAGTGACAAGGTTGCCTACAGTGGGCTGAATTAGCTCTTCATGACTGGTATACTGATGACCACATATTTCTATGTAGGGCAGTCCATACCAACTGATGGTGACTCAGACTTCATGTACAAGACTGGATTTTTTCTGAGCCATTATTTATAAGCCTGTTTATGGTGTACTCATTATTGGAAGACTTGAATATACATGACATTCCCCCTAGAAGGACCCATTTGGAAATAAAGATTATTGTATTGTATTTATAGAATAATTCACATTGTTTATGCAGCCATCCATGCATGCAGTTTTTAGATCCATTGGACTTCTCAGCCTTGGTGTTAACTTTGCTGTCTTCTCAGTACACCTGTATTTAGTATGAGGACCAGAATTTGCATTGTGGGTACCTCTTGGAATGAAGATGTGGTACATACCTAACTGGGTTGCTTTGACCTACTTTCTGGGCTTTGTTCAACATGGTTTAAAAATTGTATCTTGGCTTTTATTCCATGACCTTTTATCTCTTGCCATCCAATTTGTGATGTGGATGCATATTTAGATGAAGATATTTTTGTTTGCCAAAACTCATCACTTTGACTAATTCTTTCAAGGGTTTGTTCAACATTGCTTACAACTCTGACTCATGCCATAAAAGTGTATCTTGGTTAGCTCAGTACTGACAATAATATTTGGAGTAGGTTGCAGGCAATATTAATGTGGTTTTATTAGTTTTTCGTGGGATAAATTATTCATATTTAATTAGTATTTCATCACTACGTTTCGTTGCCCATCCACACCAACCCACACCCAAGAAATCAGAGCATCAGTATTGATAGTGCCTGGAGTAATGATAATGCAGATCTCGTGTTTTGCATCAGTTTTATAAGCATATGAAAGAGTACCGGTACAAGCCTATGGGCAGTGGTTATATATTTATATATGCACTATGTTCCTATGTTCCTAGTATGGCCTCCTAAATTAACTGTCATCCATTAACTGTAATAATCAATAATTTCTCTAAGTAGCTTTATGAAGCCTACAGAAATAGGCTGTCATTATCAGAATTACATCATTTAAATGTGAGCGTGTAAATGACAAAGTGGTCTTTACAGAGAGTAGATACTTGTGTAGAAAAAGATTATCCAGATATACTTATGCAGTATAGATTGGAGCTTTTATTTTTTTTTTAAGCACTACAGGTAATGGCCAGGTGTTACCCACTGTTCATTTGTCTGTCCATCATTTGTCCTTTGCACAAGTTTGTTATCACTATTCCTCCTAAACTGTGTGGCAGGATAAAAGCTGGCACCTTAAAATAATTCCGTTTTTATTTGACATTGAAATAAATAGATGATTTTGATGAAAGAAAAATGAATCTGGTCTTTTTATATCATTGCAAGTATTAAAAAAAGACATGTTTTTACCTTAGCAACCAATGTTTTTAACACATTCTTTATGATATACAGTTTATGTTTTTTATATTTATCAGTTGTTGCCAAAAATATAAAGCTTGATACTTCATAAATATAATCCGTAGGTTTTGTTAACTTGCAGCAAAAATATATTTTGGAATATCTGTCCCTGATTTTAACGATTAGATTGTCAGTATTAGTATCTCTGCCAGAATTAAGGTAGTCTGCTAATCATAAATCAGGCATACTGTGACCAGGGCAGATGAGGGGAAAACAAAGGGTTAAAATTAATTTCAAGTAAAACTCTCACCTTAATAAAGGTTTGAATGTGTGTTGATTGTACACTGTGGCCTCAAAGAAGCCAGTTCATTGCACTGCTATGACTGCTGTGTCCACCCTGGCTAGAATGCCAGAATGTGATAAAATGAAATAATCTGTAAATTTACAGGCCAGTATTGAAGGAAACTGCAGGATGTACAGATTACAATATTTCAATTATTACCAGGATATCTTGAAACTTGTATGTCTTTCTTTCATTGAAACCTACCCTAATGAATGCCTGCATACAATGATACCTTCTAATTAAGGACACCTTCAAGAATTTCAAAGGAAAGTCACTTTTATGTTTGTTTTGTTTTTTTTACAAAGAACACCAGCCTAACATAAACATAGGATATTTTTATTGTCCAAAGTTTTCCATTATTTCTTTATGCAAAAAACAGTTTACTCTCTCCCATAAAGTATGAGTAAAATTTGTAAACTCCCCCTCCCACAAAAAACCCCAAAAAACAAATTGCACTTGTTGGCAAGCTTTTTATAAACATGTAATGGATCTGTGTCCAGCTGTCCTTGTGCATGTAGGGGACACCTGTCCTTTTAATCCTCTTACATACAGGTTTCATTTTTTATGAACAGATTAATTAAATAGCATTCCATTTTATATACCACCTAACTTGACCCCACACTTACAGCACATCCCATTCCTCCCTTTTATATTCACCAAGAGAGGTCCTTTTAGCTCTGAGTTTGTGGAGTTTTGGACTCATAACTGAATGGTTGCAGGTTTGATACCTGCCAATGCTAGCCAATGTGATTTTTCTTGGGAAACACACTTGGTTCCCATTTCCTCATCAAGACATAGCCTGTAATGTATAGAAAGTGCTGTTAAAAAGAAACCATCCTAAATACCAAAATCAGACCTTGCTGTTAAAAAGAAACCATTCTTCACACCAAAATCAGACCTTGCTGTAAACAGAAACCATCCTTCACACCAAAATCAGACCTTGCTGTTAAAAAGAAACCATCCTTCACACCAAAATCAGACCTTGCTGTTAAAAAGAAACCCTCCTTCACACCAAAATCAGACCTTGCTATTAAACAGAAACCATCCTTCACACCAAAATCAGACCTTGCTATTAAAACAAAAACCATCCTTCACACCAAAATGAGACCTTGCTGTTAAACAGAAACCATCCTTCACACCAAAATCATATCTTGCTGTTAAACAGAAACCATCCTTCACACCAAAATCAGACCTTGCTGTAAACAGAAACCATCCTTCACACCAAGATCAGACCTTGCTGTTAAAAAGAAACCATCCTTCACACCAAAATCAGACCTTGCTGTTAAAAAGAAACCATCCTTCACACAAAAATCAGACCTTGCTGTAAACAAAAACCATCCTTCACACCAAAATCAGACCTTGCTGTAAACAGAAACCATCCTTCACACCAAAATCAGACCTTGCTGTTAAACAGAAACCATCCTTCACACCAAAATCAGACACCTTGCTGTTAAACAGAAACCAGCCTTCACACCAGAATGAAACCTGACTGTATAGATGGCTGATAAAAAGAAGAAAGAAATGTCAGTGGGGGAAAAATGCAGTTTTGATTTGTGTTAGTGGTAACCTGCAGCAAATGAAATATTTCAGAGGCATTTGGAGTACAGTGTCTTGTCCAGGAACACACCATAGGTAAGCCAACCCAGGTTGATGTGATAGAAGTATTTGAACTTAAACCTTTCTGGTTAGGAGTCCAGCATGATAACCACTACATCACCACAGCGCCAGTTTAAAAAAATAGAGTGCTGTCAGGCATTAGTAGAAACACCATATTTGATTAGAAATCAATGCTTTCTTGATGGCCACTCATCAAATACAACTGTCTGTAGCATTTGTCTCATGTACCATATATACTCGCCTGTAAGTCAAAACAAACTGCAAACTCTACATACCC
>JAECUM010094809.1:0-16158 GCA_016617855.1 Megalonaias nervosa | reverse complement strand
TCGAATGTGTTTCTTCATCTTCTTGTTTTGGAAACGAGAAAAATTAGACTTTTTCTCAACTGTCTTGCTCCACTGTTGCGGCTTCCTTTGTTATCGAACAAGCCGCCATCACGTGATACTCGCCAGTCCACCCGTTTATGCTATGATGGACCCTCATTAATTGCGTTAAATGGCCACTCCTTGGCTCTCCACACTACATTGTGCACTAGACTAAACGATCTGGGACTACATTCATCATTCCATAACTGTAAACGGAAGCGAAAAAAGAAGCGTTGTTTCAAAGCTGGCCGGCGTAGAACAGGAAGAAGAATTCCAGTTATCTCCCTTTCGCCCTTTCCGGCGCAGAAATTTAAAAATTCGGCCGTTAATTTAGACAACCTAATCCAAATTCCAATTAAATCGTCAACCTTTGTGTCAGCTATCGAAGAGATACCACTGCGCATCGCATTATTCAATGCCCAATCAGTAGGACCATCGGAAAAGCGCACAGAAATAGTTAATTTTATCAACGATCAGAATATCGACGTCTTCTTCCTGACAGAAACATGGCTAAAAACATCAGGCGATGAACCCAAGTGCGCGGATCTAACACCCACCGGTTACTCCATCAAGTCGTTCCCCCGCCACTCTCGCGGAGGTGGAATTGCTGTCATCGCAAAGACCTCCATGATCAACCGTCTTAACTACACAACAACTTTCAATTTCGACCACACATCGTTTGAACTAGTCCAAACTACACTCACACTGGAACAAAGGTCAGTCCATTTTTTCTGCCTCTACCGCCCTCCTCCTAGTAGAAAAAACAAGCTGACAGAATCTCTCTTTTTGGAGCAGTTTCCGAATCTCCTGGAGTATGGAAATTCGATAGGTGGCAACCTGATTATTCTTGGAGATTTCAACTTTCACTTTGACTGTCCTGGAAACCCATGCACATCGAAACTCCTAGATTCCATTCACGTTTTCAACCTCAAACAGTCAGTTAGCCAACCCACCCATAAACATGGTCACATATTAGACTGGATTCTTTACAGACCTGATGATAATATTCTTCAGTCCTCCCTGGTGTCCCACGAACTTTCATCAGATCACCTCTGCATTATATGCCATCTTGACGTATCAGTCCCTAACCCTCCACCTTTATTCGCTACTAAGAGAAACCTCCGTATGATAAACAGAACCAAACTAATGCATGACATCCAAGCAAACCTAACAACTAGCTTACCCACTACAGCAGAACAACTTGATAACTGCCTGCGTTCATTGCTCGACAAACATGCCCCAGCAACCAAGTGCAGAGTAGCAATTCAGAAGTGTTCTCCGTGGTATAGCAGTGTTAGGGACCAGCTTCGCATTGCTAAAAGAGACCGCCGTAAAGCTGAGAGGCTTTGGCTTTCCACCAGACTCACTATTCACAAGCAGATCTATGATGCCGCTAAGAAGAATGTCACAAACATAGTCCATGCAGCTAAATCAGCCCACTACAGTACTAAAATCATGGAAAGTTTCAGCTGCAAAGAGCTATTTGAGATTACTAACAAGCTGATGTCAAGGAACAAATGTACACCACTTCCAGCTACCTTCTCTCCAGTCGACCTTCCGGACCTGTTTGCAAATTTCTTCCGTGACAAAGTACAAACCATCAGAGATAAACTTGACAACACAATTTCAGTTGACTCGTCGTCACATACAGTTGCGATACAGAATTTCAGCGGCAACCGTTAGCAGCATTTGAACCTGTCGCTATGGATTTAGTACGTACAATCGTGATGAAGAGTGCACCAAAGTCATGTGAACTGGATCCGATTCCGACGTCACTGCTTCTAGAGTGCTTGGATCCAATACTGCCTTCACTAACTGATGTTGTTAATACCTCTCTCTCAACTGGGGAATTCCCATCATTTTAAAAAAACTGCCATTGTAAAGCCTCTGCTGAAGAAACCAACACTCGACCATAATGATTTAAAGAACTACCGCCCAGTTTCTAATCTGCCATTCATGTCAAAAATCTTAGAAAAAGTTGTTCTATCCCAACTTGTGTCTCATCTGAATTCAAACAGTCTTTTTAGCAATGTACAGTCTGCATATCGCCCTTGCCACAGTATTGAAACTACTCTTCTGAAAGTAGTCAA
Organism: Megalonaias nervosa; assembly: GCA_016617855.1. Classification (NCBI taxonomy): domain Eukaryota; kingdom Metazoa; phylum Mollusca; class Bivalvia; order Unionida; family Unionidae; genus Megalonaias; species Megalonaias nervosa. Next base: position 14,029 of record JAECUM010094809.1, on the reverse strand, counting down.
TGACCTTCTCTCTGCTTTGGATGGCGGAAAGATTACAGTCCTCACTCTCCTTGACTTGTCTGCAGCATTTGACACTATAGACCATGATATATTACTTCACCGTCTCCAGCATGTATTTGGCATTCATGATACGGCCTTGCTATGGTTCAAGTCCTACTTGGTCAACAGGACACAAATTGTGTCCACAAATGGAAAACACTCCAGCCCAGTTGATCTATCCTGTGGTGTTCCACAGGGGTCTGTTCTTGGACCTGTTATCTTCATTCTATACACTCAGCCACTCTCAAGTGTCATAGATCATCATCCAGTGTCTCACCAATTGTATGCTGATGACACCCAAATATACAAATCTAGCCATCCAGCTGAAGTTGAAGCCACCATCCAAGGCGTAGAGAGGTGCATTTCCGATGTGAAATCATGGATGACATGTAACAAGCTGCAGATGAATGATGATAAAACTGAAACCATCCTGATTACAACACAAAGACTTTCTCATTCATATCCTTTACCTCAGACAATAAATATCAGTAACACCAACATTAAATTCACACAGTCAGTACGAAACCTCGGTGTCACTCTCGACAGTACTCTCTCGTTGCACCAACATGTCATGAACATATGCAAGGCTGCATATCTTGAGCTGAGACGAATCAGCCCCATTCGCAAGTATCTTTCAGTTGATGCCACTAAAACACTTGTGTGTTCCTTAGTACTTTCAAGACTGGACTATTGTAACTCAATTCTGTCTGGTTCGTCTCAATATCTACTTCAGAAACTTCAAAAAGTTCAAAATACAGCTGCTCGGATCATCCTTAGAGTACCACGATCAGAGCACGCCTCTCCCCTGCTCTCTACCCTACACTGGCTATCCATACGATCCAGAATTAAACACAAAATTTGTTCTCTGTGCTACGTTTCACTGACGGGCTCCAGTCCAACATACTTATCTGACCTCACCCATGTGTACACACCTGCAAGATACTTACGCTCCTCTTCTGACACTCGTATTCTCATTATTCCCACTATGAAAATGAAATCATATGGACAACACTCTTTTGCATACCAGGGCCCAGCAATGTGGAACGAATTGCCCACTGCGCTTAGACACAAAGACACAATGATCTCGTTCAAGAGCGCTCTTAAAACTCACCTATTTCAACTGCAAGAACAGACTTAAAGACCTAATAATGTATCCTTATAATGTATCCTTACCTTAAATATTTACAGCATGTTTTCTGTCTCTAATTTCGTGGTGTTTGTTTTTATTTTTGTAATCATATCATTATATATGTTTTTTAAGTGTTGTCAAATGTTGTAAAGCGCTTAGAGCTTCTAAAGATTAGGCGCTATACAAAGTCCTCATTATTATTATTATTATTATTATTATTATTATGAAAGAAGCACATAAATAATAACTTACCAAATGTGCATCGTGAAATATTTCACGAACATACAATTATAAATTCTAAATCGTTTGGACTTTACAAAAATTAAGTCAGATCTGTACGTAAACCATTATAAACATCTTCGACATTTCCATCATGCAAAAGCTGCTAGAACAGCGCGCAGATTAACTCTGATATAAAATTGCAAACACTTTTGCTGGCATCAGCAATCACAATAACACTGATTACAAAGTTGCAAATACTTGTGTTTTCTGAGCCTGCTCAGCATAACTCTAATACAAATCTGAACAAATATGCGTTGGAACCAGTTCGCCGTATAATTCTGATGTAAAGTTGCTGTCTCCTTTTGTTGGCACGTTTTCTCAGAATACATCTAACATAAAATTCAGAGTATTGTTGACACTGATGCATATAACACATCTGCCATTAATTTTCTGATTACTGGCCATGCATGGATATTTTGTTTACGACAAAGAAGTAGGACTAACGCTTGCGCATTTTGTTGTATCCAATACAGAGAAGCAAATTATTGTGTAGCAACTGGTGTTCAGAAAATCTCTTCTATAATCTAAGTATCCATTCCTGTCCCGATGAAACCATAGTCCCGTTATCTTACCTATACATCTCCTCAGTTAAAAAAAATATAAAAAAAATCACCCACCATCTCCATAATAGAATAGTCTCGATGTACCCATCTACTTATCGATAGATGCAGGGAATGGAGGCAGCCTTTTTGTCCTGGGATGATTCCTGTAATGTGTCAGCTGAGGAGATTTTGCGTAGTTTAAAACTAGCCCAGTGGCGTACCTTTTGAAATGGTACCCGTTGCAAAAAGTCAGAAATGGCTCCCCCATCCTATAATAAAACCTAAAAAAACATGGTTTCTTTTTACCCCTTCTTGAATGCCCCTTTCCCTTCCATCAGGATCGCGGTGGGGGGGGGGGATAAGGTATGCACGTCTCTGGAACAGCGATATATATATATATATATATATATATATATATATATAACCTTAACTATATATACCTTATATATATATATATATATATATATATATAAAGAATACAAATCATATGGCGAATAACAATCCTTTCATGTACACTGGATCCAGCAAGGTATTACGTGTGTCTGGGACTGATTAAGATAAATGCAATAAACTGACAACGAACAGTGCAAAACTAGTATCTATCTAGCCTGAGCGCTTTTGACTCTTAATGAGTTTATTTTCAAAGGCAGATACAAAACACAGACAAGACAAATAATACAGAAAAACCGTTGTGTTTGCCAAACTTTACATGACTATTTCTACAGGAATTAAACCTTTAAGTTTATTATGTTTCAACTAGTTTATTTCAACTTGTTGCGGATGCTGGAAAATATTTTTATTGACATAGAAATCGATGAGCCATAACGACATCTGTTATTTTATGGAAATTTATGTAAGCACAAATTATATCCCTGATATTTCATTGGAACAGTAGTAATTATAGGCTATTGGATGACTAATAAGCAAATTTAGAGAATTATTTAAAAGAAAATGTGTCGGCTGCAAAAAGATAATGTCATTTGTGAATGGCTGTCTTTGTCTAGTCTGCTTGGTTTAAAGCGCTTGGTTTCAATGTTCTAAGGCGGCGTATCTAGTAAGATTCCTTTTCTTTCCTGGTTTCGGAACTCCAGTTGGGGTTGTGAGCAATTGCAATAAGTATTATATCACTCAAAGTGTATATATATATATATATATATATATATATATATATATATATATATATATATATATATAGATATATATATATATATATGCTTAGTATTTAAAAAGGCCTGATAAATCCTACATGTGACGAAAGTGCACAAATGGTATCATCGTATTTTCTATGCAGTTCTATCATTTGTTTACTAAAATATTTATATTTCGTCCAAGACTTGCTGTGAAAAGAGATAAGCTTGTCACACTGTTGCTTGATTCATTGTGTCAGCCTTCGGTTGTATTGGAAACATAAGCACAGAGCGTGGAGGTATAGTAAGATATAAATCCTCATCCGTGAAGGAAATATAATATCAGACCATCAACTTTGTGGAGTATCTGTATTAAAAGTTTGAAAAATTGGACCACCCTAGCCTTTTTGTGTGAATAATCAATCTATTTCAAGCTTTTTGTAAAATTCAGTGTTTGTATAAATTGTGCAAAGGAAGAATTTCTAGACCACATGAACAGGTTATATACGTTTGATTGTCATCTCGGCTGGAATTAAAAATTGTGTAATGTTTTCACTAAATTATTCCACTGGAAAGTATTCAAACTATAATGAGGGTGAAAACAGCAATTTAAATGACTATACGTAATTTTATTTTTATAATTTCCCTGGTAATTGTCTAGAAATTGTCGAAAATTAATCACCAATAACCATTCAACCAGAAAACAATGCTTTTTCTCTGAACGATACATCAATACATGTACAAGAATTTGTAATATAACTCAAGTTAATCCACTTTATAGATGACTATTTTCCTGTAAACAGGCATATCGAACTTTTAATTAATTAGTAAATTATAATACGAGTGAGCAATAATAATTTAATATCTTTGATCTTCAACTACTCGTGATACGTTAGGAATAGTTGGGGTTTTAGCAGATGTTCCTGTTTGACTGGTTATGGTTTGAAAATAAGTTCGCAAGCCATGCGAAGTAGCCAGACCATTAAGCTTAATGACCATATTGATTCGTGCGTGTGTTTAACAGCTCTGGAAAAGCTTAAGATACTTTCTGAACTTCTAATGTAAGACTATGTAAAGTAAGTCTTTATTAAGCTGTACACAAATTATTTACATCTGGTCTATGTTGCTGCCTTGAGAAATACGGTTCGTTCTTTATTAATAATTCAACAAGAAGTGTTCAGCCGCGTCGCAAATTGAAGGAAAACATTCTTTAGCTAAAGTGCAAAAGCGGAGAGAGTGATCGAGATCGAGAGAAAAAATCTCTTGAAATTGATGTATCAGGGTTCAAAATTACTTTTGTATAAGATTTATTTTGGGCCGTCCCTATTCAGTGGATACCAGTTCAGTCTAGTTGTTATTATTATGAACAGCTTACATGTCAAAAACGAGTACCTGAACACGGGCAAAGTATATTCAAGTCCCTACATAAACACATCAAGTGGTATCGATCATAAATATGCTCAAAGCCTGTCTGACGACTTATCATGTACCGTCCTGACATCTTACATTTCTTATTGTTATGTCAACATTGCGTTGGAACATTGAAGGCACGATACATATTTTTACTTTTGTAGAACATACTTATCTAGCACAGGCAACATAAAAAAGAACAAAACCGTATATGATTAAAGTATATAGGGTATTGCAATAAAATGTTGACAAGGAAATACAGTATTTCGGAAACTAAATATCGTTTGTTGGTAGCACAAACAAGACTTCAGGTAAAATGAACACATACAAAAGCACGCACCAGTGCAAACGTACAAACATGCCACAGCTTTTGAAATTATTGGAGGAATAATAGAAAGTAAATTACTGCATTCTGTTCATATAGGTAATAATACTTTCTATCTTTGCGTGTTTAAACATTTTATGACTGATACGACATAATGCATCCTGAGTGAATCTTGTCCAAGCACAAAAACATCGTATGTTGTTTTTTTTTGTGTTTTTTTTTGTATAGAATTTAAGGTCGCAAAACCCTTGGTTTTTGAGCCTTTATGTATTTCTGTCCCTTATAAAATGTTATTAACAGGAGACCTAGACACGCTTTCTACCAGTAATAATTCTGAAATAACAACATAAACACAGATAGTGAATTAATATGGTCACGGCTCAAGGAAGCCCCAAAAGTTCAGTACCTATATATCGCGAGAGACGAACTGACAAGCATACACTAAGGTAACCGTGCATACCAGTTACCCTTTGATGACAAAGGTGAACAGTCCGCCTAAGTCCCAAAGGTAGGAGAGGATCTGATATCGGTTATGCAACTGATTGCTCATGTCCGCCCAAACACCTACCTCCTCGGTTACTCTATCTTGCGAGTTACATAGGAGGTAAACTACCCCATGTACCTTAGGTAGAGTGGGCCCTTTTGGTGACACGAAGAAGGCCCGTTTTTACACACCATTCCTTCACTCTTAATGCACACCAGGTAGGGTTATATGCAGGGACAGGCCCGTTGCGTTTCAAGGTCCATTGTTTTCTCTCTGGATCAAACAGATCTGGATCACACCAATCCAGTGGTGTTTTGTTTTTTCTTGCAGCCATCTATTATTTTGTCTTTTTAGTTCAATGTTTACAATTAAAGATTGCTTCTGATAACATCTTCCACAGCTCCAGAACATTTATGAACGAAATTGATGCTTCTAAAAGTGGTAGTCACAATTTTATTGAAATGTCTTGTTTGTTTTTCTTCAACACATATGATGGAACACAAAACTAATCAAGATGAAGATAATTACAAATTTAATTATTATCATTGTGTTTTTATATTCGAAAAATAACCATTAATTCTTATTGAATACTCGGAGACCACAATGGCAGAATCAAATTTGTTTGATAATCATGACAATGTACTGGTTACGTATGAGTGAACAAATATAATAAATTCGAGCACTTGGTTTTCAACATGTAGAAACCAGTCTGTGTTAGATGAATCGCATATTATAAAATATAGCTACAAATGAACATTATACATGAGTGTTCGGAAAATACATATTTTTTGTTAGGTTAATTCTTTTGAATAAGGAAGTGCTAAGTGGCTATAAACTTCTTTCCTGTATTCTTTTAGGAAGGGGTGGATAAAATGACAAACACTGAATTTTACTTGCTTCTTGTGCGTGTATGCTAGAAAAGGACATCCTATTAAATTTCAACATGTATACTCGAACGTTTATATTACTACCCTAGAATAAAGCCTATTAAGTGGATACCTCCGACTAATCTTCCTGTTCTTATTAAGTATGTGCGCTGCATAACACTGTTGAGCTGAAAGACTCATGGAGGGTCAAAATAACTTTGCAAGAATTAAAGTACAATTGGTGCAGGTCGATCGTCATGTAGGCATTTGGTATAGATTGTTTCAGCAATGGGTGTAATTTGGAGAATAGGATCAAACATACGATTAAATAACGACTATTCAGTCTATTTGTTCTTCCTCGATCAATATTCTTGGAAGAACAAAACATAATATAAACGAGCTGAAAAATACATCAGACAAAATTTTAAAGTACATGGGCATTTTTCAGACGAGGTCAAGCAAGAAATATGTACCAGTATAAACCGGAGAGAATGTCACGCTATGATGTCACAATGGAAATTTTGCATGTCGATAAAATTATTGATACTTTGCATTGACAATGTTTAGGCACAATGTCCCCTGTTCTGGACACAAGCTAAGTACATGTCCGCTAATGTAGAAGTCATAGCAATCAATAATTTCGGTTGGTCGTTTTACGATGACCAAGGTCCAGGGTATTCAAGAACCAGGAATGACTCGACTTCGTTTAAACTATATTTAGTAAAATTAAAATAAATAGCACAATTAATATTTCATTACGAGCTGTAAATTCAAGTACATGACCATGTTTAGGTAAGCCATCTTCAAGAAAAATAAAACTTCCAAGTTATAGTATCCAGAGACAACACAACAAACTAAAATTAATATAGCGTGAATTTCTTGCTTTTGCTACAAACACGAATCCCCCCAGTTGTTAGTTATAAGGATATTTAAAAATTTCTGTTAAGGCCTATACTGAAGCTATAATTTAAAGATTTTATTGTCTGAAATTATGTGTGTGTATGTGTGTGATGGGGGTGGGGGTAAAATGCATAAAAAGGAAACACACATAGGCCTAGTCAAACAGTATACACGAAGGCAATAGATGTATTGACTCACTAAGAGCATTGCAGCTTTTATACATTGAAGAGCTCCAAAAGTTAGACGTCATACGGAGTAAAACAGTCCCGTGTAGAAGGAATAATGACTCACATCTGTAAATAATGCAGATTTGAGATATAAGCTGTAGTTATGAGATATTTTAGATATATTTTATCCACTCCCTGCCTCGAATGACCTTGGACCAGACGCAAAGGGAAGGCAGTGGTAGAAAGTGGCAATATGTATGTACGCATCATGTTTTTTTCTTACCGTTTTGGAGCCCGCAATCCACTACTTCTTATTAGGTGAAATGCAGGTCACGAAAACGGAAAATGTCAGAGTTTCTCTCCCGATAGTTCTACACAATCTTCTTGTAATTACGGTGTTGAAACAACTATCCGACAAAATAATTTCACCGTCAGATCCAGTATTCTGCCTTGATGTAAGATTTGCAGTAAACGGTTTGCCTTTGTTTCGTTTATGTCGCAAATATGTTCACAGGCACAAGGCAGTAACTGAGTACATTTTCTGTTATCATTATATTTACGAGTTTATTTACCCTGTTTTGTCCAAAGTTTTATTGCGTTTGTTCTATCTGCATCACATTCAAAAGAAGTGCAAGGTGGTAAGGTCTATGAAATTTTAGAACGCTTCCAGCGACACTTTATCAAACTAGCATGTGGCGATAGTTTTGATACACAGACATATCCATAAAACAACATATCTGTTATTGAATAGATGCAACTGTTTGACGCAATGTTGCGAAGGTCATCTAAAGCCTTATCACCATTGCAATATTTCTTTAATTCCGTGTTAATACGGGAGATATGCATGCACACAATATGATAAATTTGTGCATACATTTCACATCGTCTATCCTGGAGCTGGTTCAAACCATTCGGAAGCCCTAACGCGACAGCGCTACAACCTCTGAGGCCTACTTTGTACCGTGCGCACTGGGTTAGCTCCCTTATAACAACAGCTCTGTCAATACCAATGTTTTTTTTGTGTTCCCCCCCCCCCCCCCCACTGTCTTGTCTATGGTGTCTTAAAACCAGTTATTATTAATCTGATAATTGTTATTAAATTTCACTTGTTTTCACTGTTATGGGATTAAAACTTAGAGAACGTTGGATAATTAGATTGTGTTGAGGCCTCGAGTATATTCCAAGGTTGTTAAAGTTACCTTTCTAAAGTTGAACATGCTGAAGATAGTCACGGTACTCGTTGATAAAAGATGGTTGCTTTAAGAAGCACGGTAACAATAATGGCATATTGTATTCATTCTTGAAAGACTCTCTCTAAAGGAGATAATGTTCACTGCTTAAATAGCAAATGTCATTTCTACCCATTGATGAATTAATTTTGATACTATATCCTTCAGTATCAGACGCTGGAGATGGTAGATGAAGCGAATGTGAGATCGGGTCAAGATGATATCACAGGATCTTCCTCCACAGCTACTGATTATAGAATTAATTCTTGGCCTATTATATTGTACAAATTCCGTCTCGGCAAAATTTCTTTTCTTGCAGTCATTCCTTTTTTTTTTACAACGGAATGTGGCACGGAAATTCCATGGTAAACGATTAAAAAGATGTAGTCACATTATAATAATAAATTTTGGTTGCGAATGATTAGCAAACATCAGGACATTCTGCTTTAAAAATCTAGATACTTTCTACACACTTAAACGAATACATGCAAGGTAAACTACTCGATGCGTACTACGTTCGACGGCACTGTGTACTCCCATTATAAATTGCTTTCCATGTTCACTATTGGAAATACATCCACTTTCTTGATACTTTATGGCAGGCTACTTCTTTGATAATGCATGAGATAATGCAGAGAAATAATTAAAATCTATAATTTGTTTCTCGCTACTCCACCCCAAACAAAATGGAATCAGGCCATATGGCACAATTTAGCCTAGAGAAGTATCAGTACTGAGGTCAATGTCATAGTTGACTCATTTATGAAGTGTTCACGACTTTATCACCTATTATGTAATCTATAGCATTAGGTTATGTGTTGAATGGACACACAGTCTTGGAAAGGTTAAAAGGCAAGGAAACTCAGATAGAAGCATTGTGTTGGGTAGAACTTGCTGTGCAGTGCTGAGATAGAGCAAACTGAAGTGGGACAACATGGAAACTTGATATAAGCGGAAATCTAATAATCGAGCTTGAACCGCAAAGGTGCAAAATATTTATTGGCACCAATGCACACCCAGTGCAACGTAAAATGTGTAAATCATAACATTTAAAAGTCCTCTGATAAATTTGTAATGGCATGTTCGTGTAATAGTCGACATAATACAGTGGTGAGGCCTGGATGATACCATATGTTTCTTGCAGGTGAAAGTACTTCAACTTAACAGTATATGCATGCATAAGCTATCTGTACGGCTTGCATAGAGATTATTTTGTAGACAACTGTTTTTTCTTGATTCTTTAAAACAGAAACAACCTTAAGTACTATCAAACTATGGGTTGTGCCTCTTTTGTCACCGATGTAGCCCTTCCACCCTTCTTTGCCTCTGCCCCAATAACAATTTAGCCCATAAGTGACCGTTACATGTTGAATACTTTTAATTTTGTCCACCCACCCACACACTCACGTGACGTGAGTGAGCCAGTCATGGGAGGGGTTAGAGTCTGGTAGGCATGAAAGTGCCCCAAAGGGTTTCCAAAATAATCAAAATGTCAGCCTTTGATACTATTTCTGTTATTGTAGAAACAAATCCCGCGGAGTATGTACTTATTCAGGCAAGCATATGGTACCAATCAATATACACACACTGCTAGCCCCAGCCCAATGAATCTATCTTGTGCATACTGACAGGCTTGTAGTACTGATTGTATTATACCATATCAACAAAAAGCTCTGAATTGACTTTTCTTCGCAGCAATGCTCGCAGTCTCGATAGCATCATTTTCTACTGAAAAAAGTGAAATATATGGCTGAGTTGTGAATATTTTCGAATTGAAGAATGCGTGTAGTTGTTTATATACAAATGTCGAGTAGTATTTGTTTCCCAAAATATACTGAAGGAATTTATGGTGGTCTTAAACAATGGTATAAACCTGTCATACGATTTGAATTTCAAAACTGAGAGAGCTGTATCGTTTGAATGCATCATACAGGTTATTAAAGAAGCACAAAAAATGTTGTCTGCATTCTCCCAAAGAAATCTGGAATACATCATTAAGATGGTTAACCTGGGGGTAAGCTTACAAAATATAAAGAAATGAACTTGGGCAGATTTTTGAGGCCAGAAAACCCTAAAACAAATCTGATAAATATTGTGCATGAAAGAATACACCCGCAAAAGAAAAATAAGTCTCTCCCACTGCGTTTGAAGTGAGTGACGATGTTGATGAGGTCACTGACGAGGATGTTCAAAAGCAGGTTAATTAAACAAATGCTTATAGGCCATAAATATAAGAATGGCAATGGCACTCGGACATATGCCAGCCAAGGTACTATAAAGGAGAAGTAGTTGACCCACACACTCGACAAGAGAACTTCTGGTATGAAGTAATATACGACGTTGCAGAGTTGCGGCAAAGGTGAGTACCAAGAACAATTTTCAGAAGCTATTCCTAAAAATAACGTAGCAAAACTTCTCCGGGATATTTGCCCGCGTTTTCAGAAATGCGATATTATTGGATACCAGCGCATAGGGTAGTATACAGTTCGAGTTGACATAATACTCAGTGACGGATTATTTGAGCTTGTTTCGGCTAAAATCGGGATGGAACTTGCTTTATTCGACTTCCGATGTCTTTTTGATGAAGTCAAAAATAATGAGCTATTTTATCTGAGAAAGTCTGTTTTAAACTTCGATTTATCATATATCCACCAGATGATGATGATGGATTTTATGATGCTTTCTATCCGCTAGCGTTAGAGACATTGTAACGGAGGATGCATTAAAGCGGCGACGGACACATCTGCACTATGAACAAAATAGTTGCAATGAGATAAAACGCTCGCGTATATGTATATGAGGTTCCATGGCATTGGGGAGTAAGAAATGCAAAGCTGTTTTCCTTGGAAATACGAACTTTGTGGCTAACATGCCATTATGAATACTGTAACACATACACGCAGGCATTACACGGTAGCCCGGGTGCACGACCCTGCCATAAATGTGGCATAAGAGTCAAATCACATATCAACTTTGTCAGCCCTGTGGATCTGTTCGTAAATACTATAAAGCGCACAGAAATAAATCGAAACCACAGATGCCCTTGGCTGTATAAGTACAGACAAATATAACAAAAAACAATAAAATAGAAACAAATGAAATAATAACCAGCACTGAAGCGATTGTAGATTCTGATCCTGATAAAATACAAAAAATAAAACAAGTCACCCTTAGAATTTTCCAATTTAGAAAGACGTTTCACCCTTCCCTTATTATAAACATGCATACTGTGCCACAGCTAAAACAGCTCACACGGCTGCATGGAATATACATATTATTGCGACCCATAATTGCATCGGTTGCCACTGCTGCAACAACACCAGCAACGATTACAAAAAAAAAATAAAAAATAACATTGCAACAACTAAGACGATTTGCACGTAAGCAATACTATTCGAATCCTTCTAACCACACCAGGCAAATACGCTCGACAACTATTGACAATTATGATTCCTGGAATCGTAGCGGTGTTACAAAACTTTGTTCATGCTGGGGTTAAAGCAGAAATTGTTCTTAGCGCTCATCTGGTTATGACGCTTAGTCGTGACAAGGATGGATATAAAACTTTAAACTACTACTCCGTGGATTCACAGTAGTGCCCGCTTAATCTTGAACCGCAAAGACAGCAACGTCATCAATGATGAAATTGGCAGAGGTATTGAAAAGATTCTCGAAACTCAGGAGAAATACACCAATGCAAGATCGGGATGGACTCCCAAAGATGTGCCTAAGTCAAGATCCAGTTACATAGCAACACCAAACTGGGTACCGACAAGATCAGATATAAACGTGAAAAATTTTGACGGATGTTTTATGGGGCCATTCTGTCGACCATGGATCCGGCTAGTGACAATAAAAACCTGCTCCGAAAATACCTACTACACCTGGGTGAACTCAGCTTTGGTGATATTGAATTTCCCTTGCAGGTTATCAAAGCCACAATGAACAAATTTGAAACACTTAACACAAGTATCGCTGTTAATGTATTCACTTATAACAAAGGTTTGTATCTGCTGACATTATTTCCCAATGGACAGAACGGACGAATTCAAATTGATTTGTTTTGTTGAGTGAAATGAAACAATCAGAATCGATATCACACTACGTATGAATAAAGAATTTCGCTCAACTGCCCAACAGACACAGCAGGAACAAAGGAAAGAAATACGCATGCATGTATTTAACACCCAAGGACTGTTCATCGGTCATGACTTTTACTGCGGTATTCTCAGTAAAAAAAAATAATCAAAAACAGCGCATAATTATGTCAGAGCCTGGTAAAAACACTGTCTAATTTACTGCATTACAACGAAAGGTGAAAGTCGGGTATATCATCTTTGCGAATTTTGAATGCTCGAATGTTGCAGTGGCAGAAGCTCCCTTCTCTGCTAGCATAGACACAGATGCGTGAGTAGTAAGAGTAATTGAGGATTTTATACCAAAGAAGGTTTTAGGTCAGAAACCCTCACCCCCCTCTAAAATAAATATATTCTGACATTTTTTCACCACCTCAGAGACCCCCTCTCGCTAAAAAATCCACCCTTCTCCAAATTTTTATCTCAAAAAAATGATGAAATTTTGAAACCCAAAGAGGATTCTAGACCTGTAGATTTTTTTACATTAAACAATAAAATATTAATATAAAATGTCCTTTTGTCAATCAAAGAGACATGTTGGATTTGATCTGACAAACAAATTTTGTAAGATTTAAGCTATACTGGCATAACAACTAAAATAATAAGCAATTGTATCAAAAATGTTGGTTATCATATATCACCAAAATATAGATCAGTATGGTTATTCGCGACTGAAAATGCCGAACGAATAAGAGGTTGGGCAGATGATCCAATGATATTTATTGACAATATAGTTGATGCGGTATTTCATAACGATATTTCTAAAGCTATAAATATTTGTTTAAAACAATAATTATAATGGTCCTCAAAGAGGACTGTTTTTGTAGCGTATTTACAGCAAGCATATTTACAGGAATTATATACATAATCTTAATTACAGTAGCGTATTTATGCAAGGTTTTTTGTAGACGGCACAGTTACATATAATCTTAATTAAGGACGGCACAAAACACAGAATCTTAATTACAGTAGCGTATTTACAGTAGCGTATTTACAGCAATTATATTTACAGTAGCGTATTTACAGTAATGTATTTACATATATTTACAGTAACGTATTTACGTATATTTACAGTAACGTATTTACAGTAGCATATTTACATATATTTACAGTAACGTATATTTGATGTAGCACAATGATATAATCCAAAATATCACTAAATGAATTCACAATAATCCAAAAATAGTGATTTAGTCCGCGTTATCATGCAATGTGGATTGTACATACATGTCTTTATAACATATATTCTTTATTCTGTTGTAATGAACGACTCACTCTGAAAGTGAAAGCCTCTGTAGTTGTCGTACTGCTGCCTCAAACTTTACGCCCGTAAAGATATGTTTACTGGATTTTAGTTTGAGCAATTAAAATAGAATATTTTCATAACAACATA